>CM029598.1:75144851-75244042 GCA_017311375.1 Mytilus coruscus | reverse complement strand
AAATCTTCTTTTTGTCACATTTTATAACATTTTGAAGCGTACACATTTTTTAAAATGTCCGATGTTAGTTTGACACCGGAACAGGACATATGACGTCGTACTTGAATGTGCAAAACACTAGATCAACTATTCGCGGAATTTTTAATTTACCACAACGAGAGTGTTGACCATAAGATAAATATGTTTAACAACTTGCGGGAATTGTATATCGCCTGAAATCAACTTTAGTTATTTAATTTTAATTTGTTTTATTATATTGAAATCAAATAACTGGAGTTGGTATCAAACGACATCCAGTTCTCATTCTTTATGAAACCTATCAATATTAAGCTTTAATCACCAAGAAGTAATGATGAAATAAACTTTCAATTTAATTGTTTAAAAGATAACCACTCATGCATTCAACGAACTTACCAACCCTTTCACAAAACATGATATTTTCTTTTTCACGACCAATTTTTTCACCTTTGTCATTATATACTTTATAGGGCACTATTTATAAGTTAATCGTTAAGCAAAACAAGCAATAACCCTTTAAACTATGATAATTATGTTATTCTAATTATTCTTTCAAATTATTGAGATTAGTTTGTGACGTACACCTATAACTTCTTTTTCAACTTTTTTTTTTTAATAGATATTACATACATTCCTACTCTGTTTGTATTCAAATTGATAAAAATAATGATTACATACTTTAAATTTCTCGGAATAATCTTACTTTTGTTCGTACTTAGAATGTTCTTACATATACTACTAAAATAACGAGGTCAAAATTGTTAGCCAGCATGACGTAATAACGACGAATCAAAGAATTCAGCTTTATATATATATATATAATATTTTTTCGTTTGGGCTTGTATTATATTTGCCTTCGGGTTTATATGATCCGTTCATCCTATTTTGACTCCTCAAAATTCAAGAGTCTATCCTACACTGAGGTAAATTGTATGGCTTTCCAAATACCGTTTCGATTCCTAGCATCACTGAAGAGACATTCATTGTCGAAATCCGGATATGGTGTACAAAAACCTTTGCACCTTTTGTTTGCGGTATATCATCTTTTCCGCAAGTTTATTGTTTTCTGTTAAGTATTAAATTTATAATTAAGATCCATTTATTACATCGGTGATCCGTTTATTTGGCAATCGCCAATGGCAGTCAGCAGGGTTTAAGAACATTTGTTGTTCGACCTGTTAGTCAAATGCGTTTTGTTAAAATATACTTTTGCACTTTTTTGGTCTTTCGGAAAATGTTGTTTGTGCTGTATTTAGACCCCTCTAACAAGAAATTTGTTTTGCATGCACACGTATAAAAAAATTGCGGTTTTTATCCAACGCAATCATAGGTTTGAACGTTGTTTTCAATTTAAACTTGTATATATAATAACTTATATAGGAAAATAGTGTTGATTAACAATTTCACCATTCCAGGTCCTTTTGTTTTCAACATACTTAATATTACAAATAATTAAAAATTTCCGGATCGAATCTGATACCGATACCAACAGTATTACATGTTTTACCTGTTACCTGTTACCTAATCTGTACTTTCCGCCTCTGTCAGGCACACCAACAAACGGTATTTTTGGGATTTGGTTTATACACGGGTCATAAACACACATGAACTCCATCTTTATACTTCGAAATTCTATCAGTGACCCACATAGATATATATATGTATATGTAACATTTAGTTTCCGATTGTAGTAAGAAAACCAGGACGGGTTCAAACAAAAAGATCTTGAAAGCAGTTCACCTTATAATCAGCATGACTTTATCAAATGATAATACGAAATCTAACAATCCAGGTTAAGCATAAGGCGTGCGTGTTCTAGTTTGAATAAATATTATTGATCATCATCACCAGTAAACTACTGTTGTCGCTAATCACTTACAGACATTTATTTTTCATTACATCTCAATTTTCTTCAATGATAGCACGTATGTTAACTCTCTTATGTATACATATCTAGTTAAAATGTAACTTTTGTAAGACAATTAAATGAAACCTTATACCGATTTTAAATAAACGCAATAGAATTGCCATAGTGTCTATTTCCAAAAAATAAAATACTTAGTCAATTTCGTACTCATTGTGTTCTATGAATACGAATGGTATACAGACCGCTTGAAATATTTTCGCGTTTTATTTGTTATCATGGTTTGCTGTCTTGCGGGCTTGCAGCCTTTACTTTACAATCATTTCGTTGAAGTATATAAGTTCCATATAAAATGACGGTGATTTTGGCGTACGCAAAGAATATTTTACGAACAGCAGAGGCAGTATTAATTGTTATATATAAAAATACAGTTTCACATATATTCTACGTAAATAAATGATAGCTGACTTTTTATGTTCCTAAAAGAGGGACGAAAGATACTAGAGGGTCAGTCAAACTCTTAAATGTGACAAAGTGTATATGTAGGCATCTCCAAGTTGATGAAAGGCTACTTATATCGTATTATTCAAATATTGCAAGGAAAACCCATATATTACGTCTGTTTTGAGTAGTATCAAAGCAATATAATCTTAATCGTGCTTTCAGTCATAAGTATAATTTGGTAGAGATGGTAGTAATTATTAATGCGATACATTTCAAAACGCTAACAAAATGTCCAAAACCTACAGTAGAAATTGTATGATTTTATGGCCACATCTTTAATTCGGTTCGCCCTTCAACATATATTTATCTAAACTCAACAGTGAAAGAGCAAAATGATAATTTTTATTTCGTTTATTTTGTAAAATATTAACAAGGTAAAAATATATACAAATGTAAGTCATACATTATTGAAGGTTAGTTAAGTTTCTCTGATGGAATCATTTACCTAGTGGTAAACTTAGAGGTAAATGATACCATCGTAGGCTATGACATGATTAATATCATGGATTGTCTTTTTTGGCAGATCAATTAAGAAAACAGTAAGATACATGTAACAACATCTGATGAGGAAGTCCTGGAATTTATCGGACGTAACGAAATTTTAAACAGCTATTACTCATTAAAAGTATACCAAAGAAGCATTCAAAGCTAATGAGTCTAACAAAAACTGACAAGAACATGGCAAAATACGAAAGACGACGAAAAGAAAACAATTCCATTATACACCGAAAACAGTCAGAGAAGACACGAGGCCCACCAAACAATGGGGGGGGTCTTTTGTATTCCAGAAAAGTGACCAGCTCTTGTTCCATAAGTGGCATCCGTCATATTACTCATGGTAAAGAGACATCCAATGAAACATTTCATTCGGTGATGTCACCATTAGTAAATGAAATTTGGTCTGAAACGGTCGTTTTAATTCTGAAAAAGTTGAACAATAATTTATTAAGTCAGTTCCGTTTTCAGCAAATTTTCAGACTTATTCACTCTGTTATATTCATTACTGTTCAGACAAATTCGCTTGCAGTTAATTCATTACTGTTCAGTAGCGTTTTCGACAATTTAGTATGATGTTGATGTGTACATGTAAACAACAGCTACCTAATAAACTGCATGCGAATTGTCCTGAACAGAAGTGAGAAAGTCTGAACATTGACTGAAAGACTGGAAATAACTTTATAATTTTTTCAGTTTTTTAAGAGCTGCTCAGATCAAAATCACCGTTTAAGATAAAATTGGGTTACTAGTGCACAGTAGCAGAAAATAGTACGGGATAGTGGTTATGACTATTTAAACATATGTCTTGTCATATGTATTCTTGGTGCCATAAAGCTATGTTCTTTCAATTATTTAACAATAAGTTTAAAAAATGGCATGCCCACAAAAATATAAGTATAGTACATCAAAATATAAGAATGACTCGAAAAAACCATCAATAATTCATTTTTTTTTAATTCTAGTTCATTTATATGTTTGGAATTTGGTGTGACGTCCATTTTCATTGAACTAGTACATGTACACATTTTGTTTAGCGACCAGCTGAAGCCCTCATCAAGGTGCGGAATTTCTCGCTATGTTGAAGACCCATTGGTGGATTTTGGCTATTTTCTGCTTCATGGTCGGGTTGCTGTCTCTTTGACACATTCCCCACTTCCTTTTTCAATTTTATTATAATAAATGAGAGATTTAAGTATACAATACAAATTAAAGTCTGCTGACAATGAACTCTCAAAATTCGTCTGCATTTCTGCGAAAACATCAAAATTGTATCATGCGCATAAGCATGCAAATAAAATAATGAGGACACGCAGCAGGGATAATTAAAGATGATCGTAAAATACAAACTAAATAGGTAACAGTAGTTTACCGAGTTTCATATCTTATAAATCGATGTAAAAACAAGTTAACGAAACAAATGCATGATTTAGTAATAATTTTACATATTTAAAGTAATGGCTACTGACTTCGGGGATTGATATTAAGGGTATCAACGAATGTAAATTGATATCAGATTATTTTGAAGTAGTATCTAGTTATTTTGTCAGTACCTAACAGTGTATTGGTTAAGTGCATATATATATATATATATATATATATATATATAATCAAACAAACCTTATACACCCAAATAAATTAAACTCTTTTTCTTGATTCCGATGACAGCCTTTTAAGAGGAAAAGTTACGGCGTCTCTTTGATATTGCGTCCAACTGTAGGTATAAATGGTAAATGATTTTTTTTTTATACATGACATATTTAAATGGATGTATTACAACAATGGAAATTTGGATGCGTGAAAAATCATACATTGGACACTAATGGGTTTCAGTTTAATATTTAAACCTTTGCACCTTTCATTTTGTTGACACTATGTAATTCCTTGTATTAATGATGATCTGATATAGCAAAAAATTCTAGGAAGTTTATTTATAGATTGGATTCATTTCAAATTAAATATAGACTAGAATACACCCATTTTAACAGTATGAGTTGCCATTTATTCATTCATGGCAAATTGTCTATGAAATTTATATATAGATCTGATTGATTTCAAATTTAAAAAAAAAGAATAAACTACACCCATTTCAACAGTATGGGTTGCCATTTATTCATTGATATGGAATGTATTACAAAAAAACGATAATGATAATTTCGATGCGGGACAATTTATCTAATTATCATAAAAGTCTGCTTATATTATACAATTATCACCTTTTGATAAGCATGATGAGGTTGATACAATGATTTATCAACCACAGATATGTATATTTATTCACCGAGGCCAACGGTCGAGGGTGAATGTCATATCTCTGGGGTTGATAAGTCATTGGATCAACTAAAATCAAAAGTCAACAATTGTTTTATTATACGACTTTTTATCCTTGTTCAATTTTCTAGTATTTGCTTAAAATTATTTTACAACTGCTCCCTGTTTCTATACTAAATATCATCTTCTTTTCCAGTTGCTAACTTTCATAAGTTGAAATATTCAATAAAAACATTAAAAAAATACCGAAAACAAGAAAGGACGAGAACACTTAACGTCATTAACCTACGTCATTGACGTTGCCTTAGAACATTTATATATAGGGTATGCGGTAGCTGTTCCAAATCTTATATCAACCCCCTGTGATTTTTCCCGCGGTGTATATAATGTTTTATCAAGGAAGATTGACTCCATATGCTTTGAGTCAATGAGAAAAGAGAAATATTTTAGTCGGATAACAATATCATAACTTGCACATTAATCTTTTTTTTTTCAATATAGTATTTGTTTGGTTTTGTTTAATATTTAAACCGTTTCACCTTTCACTTCTTTCACATAACGGTATCCTTTGTTTTACAATGACCTGATATGGCAAAAGTTCTAAGATGTTTATTTATAGATTTGATCAATTTCAAATTAAAAATAGACTATAATACACCCATTTCAAGAGCATTAGATGCCAATTGTTTATCTAAATATAAGATTCTTTTTTATTCCTTTTATTCAAATCTGTTACATCATTTTTTTACCTGGAACGACACAACTTTGTTTTCCTCTTGATTGCAACAGTACAGAGAAGTTTAAAGTAGCATCGTCTGGTTATTCACAGAAGGAATGATGGGAACTTTGAAACAATAATTCATTTATGCAAAGTGTATACCGAATTTGTTTGTCTATAGTTTGAACCAAGGAAAAATAAGATATTTCAAAGAACATAGTCACACGAATTCATGTTGCATCAGTTGCGTAAATTTACTAGAGTATATTTATTCTATTTTGTCTTATAATTCCCTTATTTCTGAGTTGATTTTTTTCTAAAATCTTCCAATATGACATAGCTTTGACTATTTTTGTATGTCGTTCTTGTTGATATAGCCTTGGCTTTCAAATACTAGGGTTTTAGCGTAGATCCAGAGAGGCGCTTCAGACGTATAAAATTGATAAAGTGTTATTTAAATTTTTACTGCGAAGGGTTGATATCGCTGCTAATGAGACAACTCTCCACCATAAATATACATGATATAAGTTAACAACTATATGTCACCGTAAGGCTTTCAACAATGAGTAAAACCCATTCCGGTAAAGCTGTAATATTTGTCCCTGGAGTAAAAAGTGGCTTCAAATGAGTAAAGGCTGTGTTTATGGAATATCGTGAAGGTTGCATATAAAATAATGGTAAAATATTTGCAAATAAAATCTAAGCATATTTACGCGACTAGTTGAAGGATAAATCTTCAGGTTTTTTTTCAAAACAGGTATGCATACCTCTTTGTTAAGGGCCATTTAAATGTTTAACCCTCATCTTTGTCGAACCATAAACCAAAAAAAAAAATTGACTTATGAACCAAATGATGGATTTCATTTCTTAGGCGAACTGAATATGTTTGATAATTGCCAATGGACGTTACACAAACATCAATCGATTTTAAGGAATCAAAAGACTGAATCTCCCGCCCTAAACATGCATGAAATATTTGCCACCAGACGTTTAGCTAATTTAGATGAACAAATAAGAAAATTATTCTGTCTAATGAACATTTAAAAGTTCATATCAAAACATACTTTTTTTTCTATTTGGTTTAATCTACCCATAAAATAAAAAAAATAAAACATGTATAGCTTAAATAATTTACGTAGTTATATACCTGATACCAAATATAAACTTGTAATTTCGCATGAATACTTAAAACAATAAAGCCAAATCAAATATCGTTTCATTTTTTTACGAAACGTTAAAGTGATACTTCTCAAACAAAATGAAAAACTGATATTATGTGCATATGCAGGTGCATGCATCGCTTCACTGCTGAGCGTATCAGTATACACCGTCGGTAACTTAGAAATTTCGATGTTAAAACTATCAGGTGTAATATACATCATGTGTACATTTGTTTGTCTCGAGTTCGGCAGTGATAGTCATTACTTAACTCACACGTGTATACAATTTTAATATAAATTGTTTATGAGGGACATTTCTGGTGTAAAGAACTATATTTATGAACATCTAAATAATTCCAGTTAAAGATTTCATGAAATTAAAATCTATTTAGATATTTTGTTATGCTCAATTTTGAAAAAAATGTAAGTATATACTCGTTGTCAATAATTATGTACAGTTTGAAAAACATAAATATTTCGCAAAAATGTACGCACTTTTCTATCGTTTGTTTATACAGATAGACAGTTACGGAACTATAGCTTTATAAAGCCACAATTTAAACATATATATTGAAAATAAGAGATACATCAGATCTATCTGAGATAAAATCATTTACAATATTCCAATAACATTTAACATTCGTAATTAAGATGAAAATGTAGGAAAATTACGCTTCGTTAAAATGACATTTCATTTTGACACTGTGTTTTTTTTTTTTTTTTTTTTTTTATTCTCCTTTTCAACATTTAAAAACATCGTGTTACACTGCCAGATTAACAGAAACGTTTTGAACGAATATTGAAATTTCAAACTAAAATTTTGGAAAATCGTAGAAAAATTTGAAATTTTACCTTAACACAAGTTCTAGAATAATGTTTCAACTTCATGATAATATCTAATATTGTTTTGCATTTCATGGTTATCGAATTTTTACGGAAGCCCATTTAGGAACTCCCAAAAATATAATTTGAATTCGAAATCACGAATTTAAATCGTTATCCCGAATTGTATAATTCGTTATTACAGATTAAATTTGTGATAACGAAGTGGTGGAAATCGTTATAACAGATTTTGTAATTCGTTATTACGAATTAAATTCGTTATCACATTTTTTTTTGTAATTTGTGATAACGAATTAAAATCGTTATAACGAATTGTATGATTGGTTATAACGGATTATATTCGTGATAACTAATTTGTGGAATTAGTTATCACAGTTTTTTTGCAATTTGTGATTTCGGATTTAAATTTATTATCACAGATTTTTAGCTCACCTGACCCACAGGGTTAAGTGAGCTTTTCTCCTCACTTTGCATCCGTCGCTGTTCATTAACTTTTACGAAAATCTTCTTCACTGAAACCTTTTGACCAAAGTGAAGCAAACTTGACCATAAGCAATTTTATTTTAACGAATTTTATTTGAAAAAATTAGCAAAAGAGATTGGACACTTAATTAGGGATATTGTTTGTTTTTTGTTTTTGTAAATGGGCGCTAAATGGGCAAGAACGGTAAAAGTGACACCATTCAATTTCAAATTTGATCTGTGTTTTGTGGTAATAAGCATAGTGTATAAGTTAAATTTATAACATTTGGTTGAGGCAAACTAAAGTTAGAGAACGGAAACCAGTTTTGGGAACGTACGCGACGGACGGACTGGACTGACGGACAAGGACTAGACTTAATGCCCCGATCGCCTAGCGGCGGGGCATAAAAATGTGTTTAATACTCATAATTCGTAACCGATACATTTTTATTCATTATTTTTTATTTAAAGTCTTTTTAGACCGGTGATTTCCTTCGTGTAAATCGCCCATGAATATATTTTACACAGAGGCAACAGAAGCAGTTTTGGCAACATGGTTTATCGAAGTGTAAAACCTAAGAAAGAAAATATAACATACCAATCACATTCAAATATTTGTTGATATGCTAATAATTTAAGAATTATTTGATAATGACGAAAACATAATAGGAGTGCATGTAATTCAAAAAAACAAACAACAGATATAAAAAAGAAGAACATAGAATATAATGTGCAAAAGTATATAAGGTTAGCCTGGAGTGAAGTGAAGTGAGAGAAATAAATTAGGGTATCTACTATACAGAATGTGTGCGATGATCCCGCCTGCGGAACGACATGGTCAGCATGGCCAAAAATTGATCAACAGGGTAAAAAAGGGTCATTTGCCGCTTTCAATCATATGGATTTTTAGTAGATCTGTGCTTTCTCAGTGATCATTTTCGCTATAATAATTGATTGAAAGATTCTCTCTATCTATTATAATTTTCAAAATAATAGACAAAACGGTCCGTGTATATTTGCGTCCATTCGTTTTTCGTTTTGAAATATCAAAAACAAAAAACGAAAAACGAAAGTGTTTTCATTTTTCGTTTTTGATTTCTCAAAAACCAAAATGAAAAACAAATTGTTTTCGTTTTTCGTTTTTGATTTCTCAAAAACCAAAACGAAAAACGAAAGTGTTTTCATTTTTCGTTTTTGATTTTTCAAAACCCAAAATGAAAATCGAAAGTGTTTTCGTTTTTCGTTTTTGATTTCACTAAACAAGAAAAGCATCTACATTTGGATTGAATTTCTGTATTTTGCTCTCTTTAATTATCATTTTACGTTGTACAATGTTTTCTTTTCCTTTTATATAGCCATTGATACCCCGGTGCATTTACAACTTAATGTAGACAGAATAGACCGCCTGACTTATGATTTGAACTAAGGTGATTAATGAATCAAAGACCTCCAAATTTCCATGTTTTTATCTATAATAAAATATCAAATTATTATATTTAAATATCAAATGAATCACAAATTTAAATAATACAATGAAATATTATATAAAGATGGTAAAAATAAAACGATTGATTACAACATCAAATTAACAAGGGAGGTTACTACTTATCTGATAAGAAAACTAGCCCTGTCGTTAAAGTATGCACAGCGGTTATCAGATCAATAGTATTTAAATCGGAGATAATGTCGACGAAGTGAAAAGACTTTATAACTCTGAACAATAAGGATGCATGATCTTTACTTTGAAGTTTGAAAAGTTGGTTATCTAAGATTATTAGAATTGCATGATGACTAAGGCCAATCAGCCATTAGGGAACAGTCATTATTTATCAGTTGAGGGGGTCGGTGCATTTTAGGGGGATCATTGCCAAAAATATCATACGGATGGGGATGGGGGAGTTACCGTTAAAAATATATTTTTACTGGGGGGGGGGTCCACAGGGGCGGATCCAGCCATTTTTAAAAGGGGGTTCCAACCAAGGATAAAGGGGGTTCCAACTATATGTCCCCATTCAAATGCATTGATCGTCAAGAAAAAAGAGGGTTCCAACCCCCAGAACCCCCCTCTGGATCCGCCACTGGGTCACCCGATTAAAATGTTTATGACTGACCAGTATATATATAGATTGTTGACGATATTGAAGTGAGTGTCATTGTTAAATCTTTGATAGTGTAAAGCACCAGCAGGATGCCTAATCTCTCAAGGTAGTGAATCCGATCACTCCTTTATATCACAGTCATCTGTTATGGTTCATTATCCAAAGGATGTGTAAATTTACAATTCTAGTGATACTTAACTGTATGAAACATTTTAACCTAGTTTTGACCACAGGAAAGTTTCTGAACACGCATAGTCAACTTTCTAAAGTGTTTAAATCATTTTGATGTGATTCTTGGGATAGAAGGTGTGTATATTCTTAAATCACTTGATAGTAGGTATAATTATTTTATAAAATTATTACAAAGATATCAAATAATAATATTAGATAGTCTGGATGGTAGGGTTTTCACTTCTGTATTCTTTAATTTTTAAGGTAATTTTTCTCTATTCTTTATATTTTCTCTTTTCTTTATATTCTAAAACCCCATTATTCTCTATTCTTTATTCTTTTTTCTATTTTTTCTATTCTTTCTTTTTTGGGGGATCTATTTTTCTATAGATTTGATCCATTCGTCTTTATTCTGTAAACCCTATCCAGACCCTCATAAGAATACTTGATGGGCACCATGGCATTCACACATACAAAACAATACACGTAAAACATTTTCACGTTGAAATATTATAATAAAATTGAGAATTGAAAGGGGGAATATTTCAAAGAAACAACACTCCAACCAAAGAGCAGAAAACAGCCTAAGGCCAACAATGGGTCTTCAACACAGTGAGAAATTCATGCACCCGAGGCGGGCTTCAGCTGGCCCCTAAACAAAATGTGTACATTTTTAGTTCAGAGAAAATCACACTAAACTCTAAAACATCTAAATGAACCAAAATTTTAAAAATATACAAAATATACAAGACTTACAAAGACCAGAGGTTCCTGACTTGAATATATATTTCTTTATCTCAAATAAATCTTGTACATATTTAATGAACCATAAAATCAGTAAAATTTGCAATGTGTTATTCAAATTACACTTCCTATATTGGAATACTGACTTTTTTGTTATCTTTTTTTCATTTTCAAATTATACTGTGTCAGCAAATGTACATTCATTCCATAGGCGGATCCAGGGGGGGGGCTGGAGGCCCGGCCCCCTCTTTTGTGGGTAAAATTTGGTTGCTTATATAGGGAATCACTGAAGCATGACTGAAGCGGGACCACCCTTAGGTCAGTCAGTGCCCCCCACCCCCTTTATAAAAAATTCTGGATCCGCCACTGATTCATAATAAAGAGTAAAAATCATTATTGAAAGTTTATCTATATAAAATTTGTAGAATTACAGGTTGCAGTAAAATAATGTAAATTGGAAAAAGAAATTTCTTATTTTTTTTTCTTTCTTCGTCATCCCATTCATTTTTCATTGCACATGCTCATGTATATAAACAAATTTGGTTTATAGTGACTTTAATAGCTTTACTTAAGCATTAGCATTTTCAAAATCAGGAACAATATGTATAGGTATGACGTCATTATGTACATGAAGGCTCAAGTTAATTTGTAATATTTTTTTTCTCATTCAAAAGCTTATTTTGTCAATTTGTCTACATGCACGTGTCAGATATTCTTATTTGACAAAAAAAAAAAAAAAAAAAAAAAACATCAAGAAGAAAAACTCTTTGTTATACTCAGGATTTCTCAAGGCTTGTTACTATGTAGCTGGTAGTCATCTACTTCTCACAACTGTTAATTGATAGGGATTTTTTTGGGGTGGGGGTGGGGGTGGGGTGGTCAAACTTTTGAAACTATGTTGTTAGGGGGGGGCATTTGCGGTTTTTAAGAATGATGGCGGGGGAGAGGGGTTGCCAGCAACAAATTTTATGTGAAAAATTTGAACCGACCCCCTCAGCTGATAAATAATGACCATTCCCCGAATAGTACACGAACATTCAAACTTAGCATTTATGACGGTAATATGTATACGCTATTTAGATTATTTAAAAAAAGTTCACACTCCAAGTCGAGGTTTACGAGGCCATCTTATGAGTCACCAGGAAGCAGTCCAAAAGAAGATGTCTATCACGATGCTCAGAACATTATTGTACTTCTCGCCTTACTCGACTTATATCAACAAATAAAATATGTGATAAAATTGCTACGACTTTTTTTTATTAAGTCACAAATCACAAAACATAAGGTTGTGCGACTAGTTGAGTTTCATCATTTTCTATTATTTTGCCTCAATAATTGGTGGTTTATTTTGTTCGTTTTGACTTTGCGTGGTGGCAATAACGATAGTTTGATAATCATTCATAACCGTGAACTTGTTGGACCATTTATTTTTCAAGCAGTAAAGCATCGAAACTTAATTGTTGGCAGCATGTTTGGTCAACCACAGAAATAGCCATAAGCACAGGCACTTAAGAAACATGTGGTTTTCTTCCAATTTTTATGAATAAAAAAGGGGGGGGGGTTTGAAAGTGACGAGACCAATTTTCCCTGGACTTATTTCACTCAAAATCTAAAATTGGTCTGCACATTGCAAATTGAAGATGACGTTATATATTGTAACAATGTTTTACATATTCACCTGAAATCAAAATACTATTCAGTGCTATATGTTTCTGTTGAAGGCATTGTAATACAAAATTGCAAAGGGTTTGAGCCTAATTTTCAATATCTTTTATTTTCACTCGCAGGGTCCTAAATGTTTTTTTTATATCTTTATCATACTTGAAATGTTACATTAAAAAGTTTAAATTATATATCTAAAATATCTTTTGTAATTTTAGTTCATTTATATGTTTCGGAGTTTAGTATTTAGTTCAGCGTTACATGTTGCATGCTGTTGAAGATACAAATTTGCTTTTACATGTTTTTGTCAAATTTTGCGTCGAAGGCCGTCGATAGCCAAGATGAATTAGTGAAAGACAATGAGTAGCTTTACTTCTAACACAATTTTGGATTTGGTTAACGATGACCTTCTTGTACGTTTTAGGAATAAATACTTAAGAGCAAAAATTTGCAAAAATCGCGATTTAAAGTTGAGCTATCTTTAGGCGTTTATAAGTTGGTGATACGTTTGAAATTAAGCGATCATATTGTAAAAGCCTTAGAGTGTACACTTTGGGATGTGGTACTATGAATCTAAGTGAACTTTAAGATTGATAACCTTTTTTTAAATGTTATTTATTTTTGTTTATTCATTTGGACGATAAATACTTAAACGTTGCCAAAATCTTTCAAAAATTTTCCGGTTTGGACTATTTGCAGATCCTTTAGGCGTTTTTAATTTTGTAATCTGTTTAAGAAGTACCCATTATATTGTTAGAGCCATAAAGAACATACATTGGGTTAAGATACGTGTGGTAAGAATTTAGTTACAGATTGATATACTTTTTAACTAGAGGCTCTAAAGAGCCTGTGCCGCTAACCTAGGTCTATGTGCATATTCAACAAAGGACACTCTCCAACATAGAAGAAGAAAATAGAATTCATGACAAAAATATCTGTTTCGTTGGACTTGTATTGCTGATCATTTAGTCGGCTTAAAAAAAAACAGTTTCTCTCCATCTTCTCTAGTTTTTGCTCAAAACACAAAAGAGGGCAGGAAAGTGACTCGTTATTAGATCTTGCCTTATCGGTCATTTTTGAGATTTAAAGTGTCTATCTATTTATTATAATTTTTATCATGTAAGGCAACCCCCAAATGATAAAAATCTTCATTAAAGGGCAATAACTCCAAGGAGACGTCGGACGACTTCCTCAATATTGTTAATTGTAGATATTGTCTTGCTGATCATTTTTGCATATTAAAGTTTCTATCTATCTGTTATAATTTTAAAGATATACATTTGTAAGGCAAAAACGCCAAAAAAATGTATAAATCATCATCCAAGGGCAATAACTCTAATAAGGAGTCGGCTGACGATTTCGACAATTGAACTTATTTGTAGAACTTTTCTTGCTGATCATTTTTGAATGTTAATGTTTCTCTGTATCTTTTATAGTTTTCAAGATAATAGGCAAAAATGAAATAAAAATGGTAAAATTTGTCATTTAAGGGCAATAACTCCTATAAAAAGTCGCCTGACAATCTTGACATGTATGGACAACAGAGCTCAACATTCTGAACATTTTTGCTCATGTCAGATTTTCTCTATTCATAACGGTTTACGAAATAATAGACAAAACTTGCATTTCTATCCTATGTTCTATTTTAGTCATCGGACACATTTTTCAAACTAGATACCCCAATAATGATTGCGGCCAAGTTAGTTTAAATTTGGCCAAATAGTTTTAGAGGAGAAGATTTTTATAAAGGTTAACGGACGACGACGGATGACGGACGCGACAGACGACGACGACGACGACGACGATGGACGCCAAGTGATGAGAAAAGCTCACTTTGCCCATTGGTGAGCTTAAAATGGCCATGGTGTGAATAAAATTCAGGGGAAATTGGCCTTTAGTCTTCCTTTTTAAAAATTATTTACAATTATTTAATGCGTTCTTTTTGTACAGTAGATACGTGTTTCATGTAAGAACATAACGACAGCAAATATATACGGAAGCGTATATGGTCCTCGTCTGAGCTTAATATGTTTCTCGGAAAAGTTTAAACATCAGTGCAGATCAAGCTTGAGTTGATGAGAGTAAATGCGATTATATAAGTTAATTTAAAATGGAGGAAAAGGAACGACAATAAAAATAGTAAAACTGTTGTGTTTTAACTAGTTTGGCTAATGGTAAGAACTAGAATTGTGTTTTTTGCTGTACATGTTCTGATTTTGTGTCATGTATGGATACCCTATATCCTTCCTTTCTATCATGGAGGTTTAAAGTCATTGTGGGAAAAACGTCGTTAAAAATGAACGTAACGTTAAATAATGCATATGCTTTATTGGAGTTCATTTCTGTACTAGATTTAAAGTTTAAGTATGCTATTAGCATTACAGATGAAATATAGTTTAAAGTATTTTCATTTAACGTAAAATTAATCATATTCAGCTACTTGACGGTTGATATTCTGCACGTATTGGCTTTTTTAAAGCACTTTTTTTTCCAGTGTTCTTTTCACAAGTAAGTTGTGTATGACATGAACCCTTGGTGCAGCCTGGAGTCAAATTACAATGTATAGTAACCCCTCTTCATCAGGAACGAGGTATTTTAATCAAATTATAAATACTAGTATGTATACAATGTGCGTCTAACTCCCAGTTTGCCATGCACCACCGTCCCTTGGTGGCTTTTGCAGTTAAATTACATATCCAATGAATTGTAAATATAAACAAAATGCTCAGCGGGGCACAGAATGATACGACCGCAGATGTCGAACCATGAACAGTTAGGACAAGTATGGACACTAAATTCAAGCTTGATACAGCTCTGAATTTGAATTTTGATTAAATATTTGACACAGCATAGGTTTTTGACACAGAATAAATGTGGTCAAATACCTGAAAAATTAAAAAATTGGACTTTTATAAAATAAGGAGATGAGGTATAACTGCCACTGAGACAACTATCCACCAAGGTTCAAATAAAGTTGATGTAAGCAATTAAAGGTAACAGTAAGGCCTTCAACAATGAGAAAAACACTATACAAAATAGTAGGCTATAAAAGGTCCCAACATGAAAAATATGAAACAATTCGGTTGAGAAAACTAACGGCCTAAGTTTAAACAAAACAATTAACGAAAAACAAATATGACAGACAAGAACCAACGACAACCACTGTACTACAGGCTCCTTACTTGAGACAGGCATGTACAGAATGTGGTCCAATATCCAAAATCTAAATACATTTGTACAGGTTAGATTCAGCACCAAGCCTTTAATCCACTAGTAATTATCAATGGACAAAAACAGCTAAGTTTTAGAATAAAAACAAACCTACCACCAAGTTCTTAAAAATATTTACAAAAGAAATAATAAAAAAATAATTCACAAAATATCACTCATAATTAATACAATATCTTTTAAAAAAATCCATAAAACTTACCTTTAATTATTTTTTAAAACGATCTATTATTGAATAGAAAATTTCAAACTATATTTATACATAATTTCTTCTATAAAATTATTTTTAATTGTGAATCTACTTACACTTTCCATCAATTGTGCAATACAACTCTGAATTTTGATAGTGATTAAATATTTGACATATCATATTAGGTATCTGACACAGAATGAATGTGGTCTAAGAACTTATATCAAAGTACTGAAGTACTGAACATCGGATGACCGCAAGTTCTGGTGGATGGTCACAAGCACTTGTCTCAGAAAAAAAAATCACATCTCTATACCTGAAAGTAAGGTTGAGGTACATAAATATTTTTTTTCTGAGACAAGTTAGTGTGTGGATGATAAATAAATGACAGGAAATTCAAGCTCACCATAATGATTGTTATATTGTAGTGATATAATCATTTGTTATCTGTATACTCTGGTTTGGTGTTATATATTATATCAATATTTGTAAAACAGTTATATATAATTTTCACCCATTTGTATATCATTCTATTCTACTATTCTAATGATAGTGCAGTGCAAGTGCATGGTGGACACTCTTCTGTAATAATTAGTTTTTCTAATAGATTGGATTTGAGTAGGCATTCATATTTTCCCACGTTTGTTGAACAACGTTCTTTAGATATTCTTCCGCATACGTTAACACAAATTTTCGGTATTCTTGATTTGTTATTGATATATATAAATTATAACATGGCATTTTTCATATCAGACCCCTTATCAGCAATAGGTCATGATATCAGTCCGAGAGCCTACAGGCTCGAGGGATGATTTTGACCATGGGCTGATAAGGGGTCTGCTATGAAAAATGACATGTTATGTTCTTTTTATCATATACTTCAGCAGAAGCCATACAGACAAGAAAACCTTTTTAAAACTTTATAAAATTCATTTATTGTATTATTTGTTTTTCATTTTTTTAATATACAAATTTTCCTGTTTCTAAATATTCGTTCTTTATTCTACTTAGTTATGTTTTCACTAAAATGTAACACTGAGGTTTTATTTTCCGCAATTTACAGAATGACGTCGACTTGCTTTGCGATAACGTTAAAGAAAGGCATGCGATAATAACCGGAAGCAGTTATAAACCGGAAGCAGTTGATATATACCGGAAACAGTTGATAACGAAAGTCATATCACACGGCTAAGACAATTCGCCATTTCAGAATCTAATGCATTCTGGGTAATATTTTCAAAAGCGTACACCAAAACGTTATGATTGGTTTAAAACGTCCTAAACAAAGGAAATTGAACCAATGACGTAACGTTATTTTTTTTTTTTTTGGGTGTACGAACAATGAGATTACCCATAGTCCTTTAGATTCTGAAAAGGCCAATTGTTCAAATTTAATGAATAAAGATATGTACAAATAAGTTTTATCAAGGGGTACAATTATACCATTATTTTCTACAAGTATATGATAAGTATATTTCTCACGACAAAACATTTTCATTTATCTATGTTCTTAAAATTATTTTCATGAATATTTATTGTTGAAATTAGTATATAACAAGCGATAAAGAGTGTTATTTTGAACTCGATGATATCCGCGTAATTATACGAAATACGTTCGGTTATCAGTCAAAAAGCAAGTCATGTGGGTAGAAATGTCTGTGGCAACATAACACCGGAATGCCCTCACGGTCATCCGCTGTAAAAAATGAAATTGGATAATATCCAACATACAAATACATGCGTATATTAAGTAATCAAAAGACCCCTTGATTTCAATTTTTGTTAAAATCAAACTAAAATTGATTATGAACGCTTTGGACCTTAATGTGGACCAATTTGAAAACCGGGCTTAAAATAAAAAATCTACATACACGGTTAGATTCACCAAAGCAAAGAACCATAATAGTCTATTTTATTTGTTAAAATCAAGCAAAGTTTAATTTTGACCCTTTTGACCTTCACGTGGACCAAATTGAAAACGGACCCCAAAATAAGAATCTATAAATACACGGTTAATTTCTGCATATAAAAAAACTCCAAGAATTCAAGACTATGAATTAAACCCCATTGAATTGGTCAAGATATGAGCAACGTATGCAAAGTATAAGTAAAGTATTGTTTTTAAGCCCTTTTTCCTAAAACGATTCATTTTAGACTTATACTGAAGTTATTGTCCGGAAACCAGAAAATCCTAGTTTCTTTTTACCGATGTTTTGGTCCGTAATTCTTGAACGTTTTGGACCATAACTCCCAAAATCAGTCTCAACATTCCTTATGAAGTATGGAACCTTGTGATACAAATTCATTGAGATCCATACACTTATAATTAAGTTATTGTCCTGAAACAAGAAAAATGTTTTTTCACCCTTAATTCCTACAAAGTTGGGACAATAACCCTCAAATCCATTCCAACCTTCCTTATGTAGTATGAAACTTTGTGGTACAATTTCATGAAGATCCATACACTTACATGTATACTCCAGTTATTGTTTAGAAACCAAATGTCTTCGGACAACGACGACAAACGTCATACCATTATACGACCGCAAAATCACTCTTTTATGCAAGGTTGTGCATGAGATGGTAATGAACGATGGCTTTTTAATGTCCAGTGGCAAATTAAATGCATATTCAGGACGAGAACATGTTATTGAAATATGAATTATTAACCCTGCTTTGGATTATACCGACACACTGAGCGTGACGTGCTACTTCGCGATGTTATAGTTCGCAGGAAGACATGCTATCCTACGCGGAATCAATATTTTGACTCCGAGCCGACAAGTCTCTGCTTTTACTTTTTAATACCGCGTGCTTGTAGAGAAGCAGCAAAAAACAATTTAAAAAACTTTGGTTTGACCAGACTGAAATTCCCATAACCTCAGTCCGCAATTTCATGCACATCTTCACATTACAGTTTGCAACACTATGCAATGTCATTGGGTTCCAAACAACGTTTAGAAAACTATGTCAATGTGCTTTCCCATAGGGTTTTATGCAGAACAATTATCGGAAATCTATTTGTCAAAATCAAACTCTTAACTGAACAAAGTGACTGTATCCAAGTTGTAGTTATTGCATGAATACTGTTTTAATTTTAATATTTGTTTTGTTTTTACCTTCTTAATTTCTCGATCATTTATACCGAAGTAAATATTAACCATTTTTTTACGTGGTTTCATGTGAAAGACAACTCTGTTCTTATGAACTGATTTTGACACCACCCAGGTATGAGTTGGGGAATATCACTCGAATATATTGGCCTGTTTGAAGTCAGGAGCCTTTAATTCTGTTGTTGTCGTCGGTAGCTGTATGCATATTTTATGTTTTTTCTTCAATTATTGTTAATCATAAAGGGCCACCATTAATACAATTTTTCCATTTTGTCACCAGGAACAAAAGAAGTTAAGTAACCATATGCTATCAAATTATTGAAGCTCACGTCTTAATTGATAGTCATCAAAATAAAGAGAAAACGTATGGTTACCAATAACAATCTACTGGAGACAAAAAAAATACGTTGGTATAGGCAACTATTATAATGGTCTGGATTGTGGTTTCTTTAATGTTTTAGGCCATTTTTCTCTAATCATTATACTTTTTGCCAATTATTCTCTATTCTTTATATTCTAACACCGCATTATTCTCTTTTGTTTAATTTTTGGTCCATTTTCTCTATTCTTTATATTTTTTGACCATTATTCTCTATTCCGTAACCAACCCGTGCACACTCTCTAGTATAGGTCACCATATAGCCTTCTCAAAGGAGTAAAAGTCATCACGAATAGGCCCGAATGGCAAATTGATTGAATGCTAATCCCATTTTGAATTGTGAACTTTCGATCTTAATAAAAAAAAAACAGATTATCGTCGTGAATGTTCGTGTAATAGTACTAATACTGACAGATGGACCTAGGTCATCAGTTTTAATCATCTTAGATTACTAACCTTTCACAACTTAAAAGTAAAGATCATGCATCCTTTTTGTTCAGATAGATAAAGTCTTTTCCATTCGTCGACATTATCCCCGATTTAAATACTATTGATCTGATAACCGCTGTGCATACTTTAACGACAGGGCTAGTTTTCTTATCAGATAAGTAGTAACCTCCCTTGTTAATTTGATGTTGTAATCAATCGTTTTATTTTTACCATCTTTATATAATATTTCATTGTATTATTTAAATTTGTGATTCATTCGATATTTAAATATAATAATTTGATATTTTATTATAGATAAAAACAAGGAAATTTGAAAGTCTTTGATTCATTAATCACCTTAATTCAAATCATAAGTCAGGCGGTCTATTCTG
This sequence comes from Mytilus coruscus, assembly GCA_017311375.1. Classification (NCBI taxonomy): domain Eukaryota; kingdom Metazoa; phylum Mollusca; class Bivalvia; order Mytilida; family Mytilidae; genus Mytilus; species Mytilus coruscus. The sequence continues at coordinate 75,223,300 of CM029598.1, read as the reverse complement.
TCTACATTAAGAAGCTAATACACCGGGTAATCAATGGCTATATAAAAGGAAAGGAAAACATTGTACAACGTAAAACGAGAATTTAATAGAGCAAAATACAGAAAATGAATCCAAATGTAGATGCTTTTCTTGTTTAGTGAAATCAAAAACGAAAAACGAAAACACTTTAGATTTTCATTTTGGGTTTTGAAAAATCAAAAACGAAAAATGAAAACACTTTCGTTTTTCGTTTTGGTTTTTGAGAAATCAAAAACGAAAAACGAAAACACTTTTGTTTTTCATTTTGGTTTTAGAAAAATCAAAAACGAAAAATGAAAACACTTTCGTTTTTCGTTTTTTGTTTTTGATATTTCAAAACGAAAAACGAATGGACGCAAATATACACGGACCCAAAACACCAAATAAAATAAAAAACGTCAATAAAGGACAATTATTCCTATAAATAGTCATCTTACAATTTTGATATAAATAGACAGAACTCAAAATCTTGTGATTCTAAACAATTTTCTATCTATAGTGGTTTTCAAGATAAAAGAAAAAAACTTGCATTTTTCCCTTGTGTTCTATTTTACGCCACGTTTGCCATGTTGTTACGCAGGCGGGTTCATTGCACACATTCTTCAAACATGATTTATTTCTCTCGCTTTGCTTCACTCCAGGCTAGCCTTATCTTCTTGTGCACTTATATTCTATTTTCTTCCTCTTTATATCTTGTGTTTGTTTTTAAATTACGTGCACTCCTATTATATTTTCGTCATTATTAAATAACTTTATTATTAGCATATCAACAAATACTTGAATGTGATTGGTCTATTAGATTTTCTTTCCTAGGTTTACACTTCAATAAACCATGTTGGCGAAACTACTTTCGTTGCCTCTGTGTAAAATGTATCCATGCGCGATACACACTAATGATATTCACCGCTCTAAAAAGACTTTAAATAAAAAATAAGGAATACAAATATATCGGTCAAGAAATATGAGGATTAGACACATTTTTTTCTAGAGAGTTTTGGTGTGTAAACTGGGTCGCTGGCTAATAAACTTACATATCAGTTTGTGAGTTAACCCACCCGTTTATACGACAAAAACATCTAGGTATAGTGTTTTTGTGTTTATATTTGTACATTGAGAAAACGTCACTAATGTTGTTTCAGTTTGTGTCCAATCCCTTTTGCTAATTTTGCAAATAAAATGCGTTAAACTAAATTGATTGTAGTCAAGTTTGCTTCACTTTGACCAAAAGGTTTCAGTGAAGAAGATTTTTGTAAAAGTAATGAACAGCGACGGGCGCAAAGTGAGGAGAAAAGCTCAATTAACCCTGTGGGTCAAAAAAAATGTGATAACGAATTTAATTCGTAATTACGAATTACAAAATCTGTTAAAACGATTTCCACCAATTCGTTATCACAAATTTAATCTGTTATAACAAATTATACAATTCGTGATAACGATTTAAATTCGTGATTTCGAATTCAAATTATATTTTAGGAAGGTCCTAAATGGGCTTCCGTAAATTTTGAATTAAAATATAATCACTGTATCTTTTGGTTTGTAATCCGGATGAAACTCGCGCAAATTTGACGACCGAGATCTATATTTTAATAAGACATTTTTATCAAAAGTTTATTGTAAACATAGTTCGAAAAGTCGTTAGAATAATACCTAAGGTCTTACCTTTTACATGGAAAAGTAATTTATACTTGTCGTGGTTTTTATTCTCCTTTATATCTGCTCAAGCAAGATGACCCTAGGGATTTAGATGACCGATTAACATAACAGGCAATGGATCTCCGTCATGATTCTTTATACTATTTATCATACTTCCGAACGAAACGGACATTGATTATCAATCCGCAGGATTCCCGATTTCACTCGAAACCAAGAAGGCTTAGAAGCACAAATTCGAGCCCGGTCACAAAGAACATACAAGAAAGTAGTACATATGTTAAACAAATTAGTTCCTACGCATAGCTGTAACTTTAACAAAAGTATACAAAAAGAGAGTTATGTTGGTGTTACATGCAAGCTACAGGTCTTGGGATCACTATAGAACCCTAGATGATAGTTTATTCTGAATAATAAAATAAATATATGAAACTTTGATAAGGGTCACATTTGCCCTGTTACTCAGAACAGAAGTACCTCTTTTTCTCGTACCCAATTTTCGTGAACCAGTGCGCTGTTATATGCAATTTAAGATATGTTGAATTTTTCAGCACAGTAAAGTCGGGATATGTATAATAAAAAGAATAAGGAGATGTGGTATGATTGCCAATGAGACAACTATCCAACAAAATTCAAATAAAGTCGATGTAAGCAATTATAGGCAATAGTAAATCCTTCAACAAGGGAAAAAACCCATACCGTATAAACGGCTACAAAAGGCCCCAACGTGAAAAATATGAAACAATTCAATTGAGAAAACTAACGGCCTAATTAAACGTATAGTTTTGCTATGAAATGACTGCCACTTTATTTGAACTAAAGACAAAAATAGCTTTAAATGTTTAAATTTGTATAATTTAACATAGAAGGCTATGTATTATAAGTTGTTTTATTCCAGATATTACGTTGAAGCAAGTGCGTGTCAGCGTTTCTGTCAAATTCTTTCTTTCTTCACTAAGAAAATACCAATAAAGCAAATGTTTAAGTAGACTAGACACATGCGCAACATCTTTACGATTTGATTTTCTGACATAAAGGCTTTAAATATGCATGAAATATTTGTCACTGTACGTTAAACCAACAGAAAATTTTCAATCGGTTATGTTTGAAACAAAGCAAAACTGGCAGAGCTATCAGTTTTATATGATAATGATTTTGGCAGTCATCAGTGCACTCTGAAAATTAAGCTGCATCAATGAATGGAGATTTGAAGTATACGTCAATGAGACAGCAACCCAACTTTCTAAATAACCAAAAGACATCTAGAGGGAATCTGCAACAATAGACAGGTTTCCTAACAATATGTCATATAAGTGCTATTAGATGTATATATTTTTTCACCTAGTAGTGTACACGTAAAATAAAGAGTAAAATGGAAGGAGAATCAGATGTGGGTTATAATACGTCAATGGAACAGCAACTTAACAACTAAAAATGACAAAAACAAAAACCCATCTTCATGCATACATACAGTCTACGAAAAATAAACAGGTGACCACACAATATATTTCGCTCTTCATTCACTTGTCATTGTCTTGATTCTTATACACTTAAAAATGAAATATGAATACACAAAGATACAAGGTATACATCAATAAAACAGCAACCCAACAACACACAACTGAACGGCATGAAATTCGCTGTTTTTACTTTATTAGATTGTCAGTTCAAATATACACCACTTTTCACATGCAAACAGTGATGTTTTCATTATGACGTGTATTAGCAAAACAAAAGAATTTTAGCGCGCCTACGTAAAATAGGCAAGTTACAGTGTTGTGCAATACCGTCATTCTGAGTAGATGTATATTTTATATCACAGTATGGCATCGGCAACAGACGAAAAACAGCATAATTTCATCGTAAACGATTAAAACGGCTAAAGTCTTAGTCAGAGTCATATTGGCATAACCATTCCATGAGTGTAAACACAAGTCGTAAGTCGAAGTTGACGTCAGTATGGCGAGATGTATTGGAACTGTAGAGAACTAATCCACTTAGTTAACCATGCAGAGAGGAAGTCAATTTAATCAATCGTCTAATGAAAAAAAAAAAAAAAAATAAAAAAAAAAAAAAAAACAGGAAGAGGATCTGAGAAATCTGTCTACACTGCAGTGTTAGAGGAAGAATCAAATGTTGACACTGCTGAAGAAGCATTTGAAGTGATAACACCCAGACAGAAAATTACAGAACAAAGACAATTGCATGGTGAAATCGGCTCTTTTCAGAGTCACAAAATGAGTTCAAAAAAGAGTCTGAATATTGTTGAATTAAAAACATATAACTACGTATTTACTAAGAAGGAGAGGTTTTTTTTTCATTTTCCTCACTTTTTTTTTTTTTTTTTAGTTTTCGCTTATATTTATTTTTCTCCAGAAAATTAGTTAGACTAACCTTGAGCGTAAGGGATGTCTGCGCTAATTTCCCAAACTAATTTGTGTGTTAATTTGTTGTTTTTATTCGCTTGACACCCAGAATAAAGGACGTACAAGAAAGTAGTGCATATGTTAAAGAAAATAGTTGTAGCGGCATTAGGCTGCTCTTTTTCGAAATCTACAAGGGTGTCTTTTATGTGCAAGAGATATTGCTCTCTCTTAACACGGGTCATCCATTTATCGTCCCTTTACGACGGACTATCATCGTTTCTCAAGACCATACTCGCAAATGGTGTCAAGGGAGAGCCGAAAATCCACCTGCAAAGGGGAAAGGGATTGATATAAGTTGTAATAACTTGTTTCCAAATCCACTATCAATAAATATGTTTAAACTAAAAATAGTTGTGAAGTATACGTCAATGAGACAGCAAACCAACTACATAAATAACCAAAAGACATCTAAAGGGAGACGTGTAATCTTCATATTAGACAGGTTTCCTAAAAATATGTCATATAAGTGCTATCAAAATATTTATTTTTCCACCTAGCAGTGTACACGGAAAATTCGAGTAAAATGAGAGGAGAATCAGATGTGAGTTTTAATACGTTAATGGAACAGCAACTAATAACTAAAAATAACAAAAACAAAAACCCGTCTTGATACATACATACAGTCTTCGAAAAATAAACAGGTGACCACACAATATGTCTCGCTCTTCATTGTCTCGATACCATGAAAGATATATGTATAGATATATTCAACAAAATCAAATAAAGATCGGCTATTAACACTTAATTCTCTAAGAGAAAAAAAGGGGGGACATAACGATATGACATACGACCACTAACGACATTGTTCCTGACGTGAATACACACACGTTTAAGAAAATGAAACGGGGTTAAACTAAAATCAATTTTTATCTCTACCATACCCTTTTTATCTTACAACATTACTTAAAGAGATATAGGAAAAGTTGCATCTAAGAATTGACCCCGTCGCCACAGCGAACGTACGGGTTCACTCAGTCCCAACGAGGGTTAAGTTCCCAACAGAACTAGACTGTAATTACTAGACTGCATTTCGATTACAAATCTTGTAATGCAATGTTATATGTAAAGATTATTTAGTGAAAAAGGTATGATAATACGGACAATTTCAAAGTTTTGCAAAATTATGGTTTGTTATCAGGGAAAACCCATGATAAAGACTCATTTCATGATTGAGTCGTTGCTGAAATTTTTTGGCACTTTTTAACGTTGCTTTTTTTTCATTTTCCTCATTTTTTTTTTTTTTTTTTTAGTTTTCGCTTATATTTATTTTTCTCCAGAAAATTAGTTAGACTAACCTTGAGCGTAAGGGATGTCTGCGCTAATTTCCCAAACTAATTTGTGTGTTAATTTGTTGTTTTTTATTCGCTTGACACCCAGAATAAAGGACATACAAGAAAGTAGTGCATATGTTAAAGAAAATAGAAAAAAGAAAAAGTTATTAGATTGTCAGTTCAAACATACACCACTTTTCACGTGCAAACAGAATTTTAGCGCGCCTACGTAAAATAGGCAAGTTACAGTGTTGTGCAATACCGTCATTCTGAGTAGATGTATATTTTATATCACAGTATGGCATCGGCAACAGACGAAAAATAGCATAATTTCATCGTAAACGATTAAAACGGTTAAAGTCTTAGTCAGAGTCATATTGGCATAACCATTCCATGAGTGTAAAAACAAGTCGTAAGTCGAAGTTGACGTCAGTATGGCGAAATGTAACGGAACTGTAGAGAACTAATCTACTTAGTTAACCATGCAGAGAGGAAGTCAATTTAATCAATCGTCTAATGAAAAAAAAAAAAATGAAAAAAAAAAAAACCAAAAAGAGGATCTGAGAAATCTGTCTACAATGCAGTGTTAGCGGAAGAATCAAATGTTGACACTGCTGAAGAAGCATTTAAAGTGATAACACCCAGACAGAAAATTACAGAACAAAGACAATTGCATGGTGAAATCGGCTCTTTTCAGAGTCACAAAATGAGTTCAAAAAAGAGTCTGAATATTGTTGAATTAAAAAATAAAACTACGTAAGAAGGAGAGATTTTTTTTTTTTTATTTTCCTCATTTTCTTTTTTTTTTTTTTTTAGTTTTCGCTTATCTTTATTTTTCTCCAGAAAATTAGTTAGACTTACCGTGAGCGTAAAGGATGTCTGCGCTAATTTCCCCAACTAATTTGTGTGTTAATTTTTTGTTTTTTTTTGTTCGCTTGACACCCAGAAGGTATAGAAGCAAAAATTCGGGCCCGGTCACAAAGAACATACAAGAAAGTAGTGCATATGTTAAACAAAATAGTTGTAGCGGCATTAGCCTGCTCTTTTTCGAAATCTACAAGGGTGTCTTTTATGTGCAAGAGATATTGCTCTCTCTAAACACGGGTCATCCATTTATCGTCCCCTTCCGACGGACTATCATCGTTTCTCAAGACCATACTCGCAAATGGTGTCAAGGGAGAGCTGAAAATCCACCTGCAAAGTGGAAAGGGATTGATATAAGTTGTAATAACTTGTTTCCAAATCCACTATAAATAAATATGTTTAAACTAAAAAGAGTTGTGAAGTATACGTCAATGAGACAGCAAACCAACTACATAAATAACCAAAAGACATCTAAAGGGAGACGTGTAATCTTCACAATAAACAGGTTTCCTAACAATATGTCATATAAGTGCTATCAGATTTATTTTTTTTTCGCCTAGCAGTGTACACGGAAAATTTGAGTAAAATGGAAGGAGAATCAGATGTGAGTAATAATACGTTAATGAAACAGCAACTAATAACTAAAAATAACAAAAACAAAAACCCGTCCTGATGCATACATACAGTCTTCGAAAAATAAACAGGTGACCACACAATATGTCTCGCTCTTCATTGTCTCGATACCATTAAAGATATATGTATAGATATATTCAACAAAATCAAATAAAGATCGGCTTTTAACACTTAATTCTCTAAGAGAGAAAAAAAAGGGGGGACATAACGATATGACATACGACCACTAACGACATTGTTCCTGACGTGGAAACACACACGTTTAAGAAAATGCAACGGGATTAAACTAAAATTATTTTTTATCTCTACCATACCCCTTTTATCTTACAACATTACTAAAAGAGATATAGGAAAAGTTGCATCAAAGAATTGACCCCGTCGCCACAGCGAACGTACGGGTTTCACTTAGTCCGAACGAAGGCTAAGTTCCCAACAGAAATAGACTGTAATTACTAGACCGCGGTTCTATTACAAATCTTGTCATGCAATGTTATATGTAAAGATTATTTAGTGAAAAAGGTATGATAATACGGACAATTTCAAAGTTTTGCAAAATTATGGTTTGTTATCAGGGAAAACCCATGATAAAGACTCATTACATGATTGAGTCGTTGCTGAAATTTTTGGCACTTTTTAATTTTAATCTGTCTAGATCACAACTTTAAAAAAAGACTAACAATGCCAAAAACCCTACAAACGTATATAATACGTATATAACGATCCATATTTTTGTCAATACCTTCTCTGAAGAAATTTTGCAAATTATGTACTATATAAGGTTTTCAAACCCAAGACAACGTATGCTAACTTCTGAAAGAACAAGCTTGCTTTGTTTCGTGTTAACATAGGAAAACGATTTTTTGGTGTTTTTGTTTTACTTCTGCCTTTTGCATTGTTTTTTTTTTTTTTTTTTTTTTTTTCAGAAAACGGGGTGCCGTGAAATGGATTGTTTTCATGATCAACATCAGTTATTAAATGCGATCATATTTTCAATGTTTTAGTAAATACGGCACAACTTTTATACACTAAAAAATGAAATATGAATCCACAAAGATACAAGGTATACATCAATAAAACAGCAACCCAAAAACACACAACCGAACGGCATGAAATTCGCTGTTTTTACTTTATTAGATTGTCAGTTCAAACATACACCACTTTTCACGTGCAAACAGAATTTTAGCGCGCCTACGTAAAATATGCAAGTTACAGTGTTGTGCAATACCGTCATTCTGAGTAGATGTATATTTTATATCATAGTATGGCATCGGCAACAGACGAAAAACAGCATAATTTCATCGTAAACGATTAAAACGGCTAAAGTCTTAGTCAGAGTTATATTGGCATAACCATTACATGAGTGTAAAAACAAGTCGTAAGTCGAAGTTGACGTCAGTATGGCGAAATGTAACGGAATTGTAGAGAACTAATCCACTTAGTTAGCCATGCAGAGAGGAAGTCAATTTAATCAATCGTCTAATGAAAAAAAAAATGAAAAAAAAAAAAATACAGGAAGAGGATCTGAGAAATCTGTCTACAATGCAGTGTTAGAGGAAGAATCAAATGTTGACACTCCTGAAGAAGCATTTAAAATGATAACACCCAGACAGAAAATTGCAGAACAAAGACAATTGCATGGTGAAATCGGCGCTTTTCAGAGTCACAAAATGAGTTCAAAAAAGAGTATGAATATTGTTGAATTAAAAACATATAACTACGTAAGAAGGAGAGATGTTTTTTCTTCATTTTTCTCATTTTTTTTTTTTTTATTAGTTTTCGCTTATTTTTCTCCAGAAATTAGTTAGACTTACTTAGAGCGTGAAGGGATGTCTGCGCTAATTTCCCAAACTAACTTGTGTGTTAATTTGTTGGGTTTTTGTTCGCTTGACACCCAGAAGGTATAAAAGCAAAAATTCGGGCACGGTCACAAAGAACATACAAGAAAGTAGTGCATATGTTAAACAAAATAGTTCCTCCGCATAGCTGTTACTTTACAAAAAGAGGGTTATTTTGGTATCAAATGAAAGCTCCAGTTCTTGGGATCACTGTAGAACTCTTGTTAATAGTTTCTCCTGAATAATAAAATAAATATATGAAACTTTGATAGGGGTAATATTTGCCCTGTTACTCAGGACAGACGTACCTGTTTTTCTAGTACCCAACTTTCGGGAACCAGTGTGCTGTAATACATGTAAAAGATTTTAAAAGTGACTATCTGAAATCAGTCCGAACTGAAAATTCTAGCTTTTTTTTCCTAGTAAACAAATCCTCAAATTTGACAGCAATAAAACAAACTACCTAACAACCTGACATTTTCTATTATTAATGAATAATTGAGATAGTCGAGACCAAAGTCGAGTACAGTGAAGTACAGTTAAGTACTGTCGAGATTATGTCGAGTGTTGTCAAGTAAAATATGTGCTCGACCTTACTGATCGAGCACAAAATATGGTCTTTTCAGACTCTGAGCAGTTTGAAGTGCAAGCAATCAGAGATATCAACATTACTTAGGTTAATACATTTTTGAAAAATTCATTAAAATTTAAATTAATATATAATATATACATGACAAGTTGTAATTTTATTTAGACATATCTATTGTTTGTGTATGAACCTTATACATGTATACCCCAAAGTTTGTGCATATACCCCTCCCTCTGACTATCTAGATCGTTTGACAAACAGAAATAGTATTATACTACTATGTATCAAACTCAGTTTTCTCTACTTGAAGCTGTTTTCATGTGGCATCTGATAATATATATTGAAACAAGACAAAACTTGCATAACACAAACAGAGGGTTGTTAGATTTTTTATTTCTAGCATACCCCATAAAGTGAGTCAAGAAAATAATGCGCAATTCATATTTCTATACAGCACAATGGAAAAGGTTGTAAGATATCATACTCTGCTTTCCAAATTCTGATTAATACATTTTGAAGTGTATAATAAGGTAGTAATGAGTTTTTTAATACCGGTTTAATTTTTTGTCTATTCTTTCCACTTTGTTTTATATCGGTTTTGGGTTAACATTTGCATTCCATGTTCGTGGTCGCCATTGGAACGAGTGTGCATATATTTTAGTCACATACATATATGACAAACATATAAAGGAAAATAGCAGTAACCGTAATCGCATATACTCCAAATGAGTAAAACGAGCTGTGTCGACAGGATTAAATTATTCTGTCATTCTTGCATTGACAGTTATATCGTTCCAAGGGTCTTTTGTTGTACCTTTGGCATCACTTTACTTTTATATTGACACATTACACATGGATCTATTGAAGAGTTAAGACAAAAGGATGAAGTAGAAATAAGAAGATGTGGTATGAGTGCAAATGAGAAAACTCGCCATTCAAGTTACATTGTGTGAAAAGTAAACAATTATAGATCAAAGTACGGCCTTCAACACGGAGCCTTTGCTCACATTGAACAGCAAGCTATAAAGGGCCCCACAATGACTAGTGTAAAACAATTCAAACAAGAAAACCAACGGTCTAATCTATATAAAAAAAAAAAAAAATAAAAAACGAGAAACGAGAAACACTTATGAACCACATCAACAAACGACAACCTCTGAACAATACGAGTTTGAGACGCTTTGACTATTTTGAACCATTTGATTTCAAACGCAGAAATTCTGTCGTATCGATACAAAAACATGAATTATTGAAATAGTCCCTGGTGGTCTGTTTAATACAGTTTTAATAATTTTACTACAGAAAAAAGTCTGCTTCATATCTCGATATTTACACAGATGCACGAAATCAAAAAAGAATCTAAGGCAAACGTGAAGATTTCAACTTTCCGATTGTCAACTTCCCATTTCTCAGCAGTAGCATACCCTGTGATCCATCAAAGGACGTTCACATATCTCAGTTAATTGTTGCTTGTTCTTGTAGTGTTTCATTTGACGTGGCTCAGTACTTGTACATCCTGTCATTGTGTTGTTGTGCTATGGTACATTTTAGTATTATTGTCTTTCGTTTTTGCGAATGTGCTTCGTCTATATGCCTTTTTGTTAGTCTTTGTTGACATTTTTGCTTGTTTTGTAGTGATTAAGATTTTAACACAATGTTGACTGCTGTACCCCTATTTTTTACATTTTTACCTATTATGTCTGTTTGTTTTGTTAACACATCGTTGTCAATATAATGGAATTTTTTGCGACTGTCATACAAGTGAGAGGTTTAGCTAGCTATAAAACCAGGTTTAATCCACCATTTTCTACATAAGAAAATGCCTGTACCAAGTCAGGAATATGACAGTTGTTATCCATTCGTTTGATGTGTTTGAGCTTTTGATTTTGCCATTTGCTTAGGGACTTTCCGTTTAGAATTTTCATCAGAGTTCGGAATTTTTGTTATTTTACTTTTTACTAAGTTTCGTCCGTGCATTATCACAATTTACGATCTACATTAACATGGGTGTGCTCCTTACAGAAAATCAACATTACATCAGTTTACGGTAACTATAGTTGAACAATACAATGTGCCGGTTTCTTAACTCACTGGCCCAGGTTTTGGCGGTCACGCAGTCCAAGATACCAATAAAGTCGTCTGATTTGTAATATAACAGATTGTGTCCTATTACAGATTGTGACAATTTTAGAGTGAATTCACATGGCGGGAGTCATGCGTAGCAGAAAAAAAAATACCCAGGTAAAATTCAGACGGAAAGTCCCTTATCAAATGGCAAAATCAAAAGCCCAAACTCATTAAACGAATAGAAAACAACTGTCATATTCCTGACTTGGTACAGGCATTTCCTTATGTAGGAAATCGTGAATTAAACCTGGTTTTATAGCTAGCTAAAATTCTCATTTGTATGACAGTAATATGGAATTCCATTATATTGACAACAATGTGTGAACAAAACAAACAAACATACGGGTTATGTTCTTCTCATATATTTTATGATGGCATGATACTTAACCCTTAACGGGAGGGATTGTGCTTGATTTTCATATGATGAAGACATTATCTTTCAATCAGTTTGATTGAGGTCTGGAGCTGGCATGTCAGTAACTGCTAGTAGTCCTTTGTTAATTTGTGTATCATTGTCATTTTGCTTAGTTTCTTTTGTTACCTATTCTGACATCGGACTCGGACTTCTTTTAAACTGGATTTTACTGTGCGTATTGCTGTGTGTTTCTTTATTCTACATTGGCTAGAGGTATAGGGGGAGGGTTGAGATCTCACAAAACATGTTTAACCCCGCCGCATTTTTGCGCCTGTCCCAAGTCAAGAGCCTCTGGCCTTTGTTAGTCTTGTATGTTTTTTTAATTTTAGTTCATTTATATGTTTTGGAGTTTAGTTTGACGTCAATTTTCATTGAACTAGTACACAGTTTTATTTAGGGGTCAGCTGAGGCCCACCTCCGGGTGCGGGATCTTCTCGCTGCGTTGAAGACCCATTTGTAGCTTTCGGTTGTTATTTGCTCTTTGGTTGGGTTGTTGTCTCTTTGACATGGTCCCCATTTCCATTCTCAATTTTATAGTAGGTAAAAAACGTCAAACATTAGGGTACAGCAGTTCACATTGTATTATAAACTGAATCACTATAAAACTAAATAACTATTTTAAGAAAGAAAAACAGAATGGCATATATACACTCTACAGGCAAAGTACATAAGCAAAAATGAAAGACAAGAATACAAAAATGACCAAAGCGCAATAACACAATGGCGGGATGTATAAATATCTAGCCACGCCAAAAGTATATGTAGGACTCTAAAGTGTGATGGTACTCTAAAGTGCGATGGTCACGCTAAAGTGCGATGGTCTACACTAAAGTGCGATAGTAGCAAACGCTAAAGTGCGATGGTTGTTTGTTTTTTTAAGTCGATTATATGACATGCTAAAGTGTGATGGTTGTTTGTTTTTTTAGTGCGATTATATGACACGCTAAAGTGCGATGGCATAGCACGCTAAAGTGCGATGGTGTAACGGAAATGGGGTTCAGGCAATGGTTTTTGTTTTTTGCTGTGTTCCTGTTAGTTTTTCGTTTATCGTTTTGTGTTAGTAATCATGCCGTTGTCTTTCTCTTTTGAAATGTTTTACACTGGTCATTGTGTGGCCCTATATAACGTCATATGCGGCGTGAGCCAAGACTCCACGTTCAAGCCCGTATGGTTATTAGTATTAAACATCAACAACATTTGTTGTTGAGTGGATAGTTGTCTCATTGACAATTATACTACATCTTCTAATTTTTATTTAATGTAAGATAGTTGTTAAAAAAGTGAAATGGTTACATTGCAGTAGCTAGTATATACTTTAAGAACCTGTTTCAAGCCAGGAATCTGTAATTCAGTGGTAGCCGTTAGTTGCTGTATTTCATATTTGTTTTTCGTTTATTGTTTTGTATATAAATCAGGCCGTTGTTTTTCTCTTTTGAATTGTTTTACACTGGTCGTTTTGAGGCCCTTTTGTAAACACAAATTAGCCAAATCAAGTTAACTTCTTCCAGCACCAACCAAAAATGTTCCGGATTGCGATCACTTGTTTTTTTTTTTTTTTTTTTTTTTTTCTTTAATAAAAACCATGAACAAATATTCTGGTTTTCCGGCATGTCCATTTTTGTTTGTAAAACGGCTTGCAATGCGGAAAAACGCACTTTAGCGTATTGAGGCATCGACTTTAGCGTGTCCCATTGAACAGCACAGACCATCGCACTTTAGCGTACCAAACCATCGCACTTTAGCGTAGACCATCGCACTTTAGCGTGACCGTCGCGTTTTATCGTCCCCATCGCACTTTAGAGTCCTAAATATATACTAAAAATGGAATAAACAGTAAACGTTAAAACATACAAAGACAAATAAAAAGAACACTATAACATGTAATTAAGATGATAAACAACGTCTATACTTCAAGACAATTATGTATTATTTGTGAAGTTGATACGGAAATTTGTCAACAAGGTCTTTGTATATTCCGATGAACTTTTTTATTTAGAAAAAAAAACAAGACGTTCTTTGACATAACCCTGGTTCATCAACTTTCTGCTTAGACAGTGGTGAAGTGTAATAAAGTCTTAGTAACAGCTGTAAAATTTCAAAATTTAAATCGTCTCGTGTGTCATAGAATCTGGTACTGAGATGACCACTTATGTCAAATTCGACGTATAAGTCTAAAAATGAGGCGGAAGAAGCCGTGTCTGGTGTTTCCTTATTTTTTAGTGCTGGAGGATATAGTAATGGAACAAAATCAGAAAAGTTTGGATTGTTAATGGAAAGAACATCATCAATATATCTGAATATGAAATAAAATGATCTGGCTTATTCGATCTTCTTGTTTTTGATAAGTGTCTGAAGGAACTCCGACTCATATGAAAACAAGAAGAAGTCGGCATGGAGAGGTGCACAGTTCAGTCCCATGGGAATGCCGAATATTTGTTGTAAAAGTCTTTCTCCAAATTCAGGAGATGCTTACGCTGTCGACACATCCAGTTAGTTTCCTCCTGATTTAATGCAATTCTCTCAGGTTTTACTTGTTATCTTCATTTGTCTCTTTGTTATCGATTTACGAGATTTGAACTTCGGTACACCACTAAAGCCTTAAAGATCTGTTGTGTTTTTTTTTTCCTTTTCAAAAATACTATCAAATTGTATTTAAGATATTCCACTGTTTTATACAAACAGACACACACACACATACATTTTAAAAGGTTGCGTTACATTGTTCATTTCCAATATTAAACACAAGGTTGTTATGTACCCAAGTTTTCAGTTCGGAGGCTTCTACATAAAATATGTCCCTTTTTCCAATGGTTGAATTCCCTCGAAAACCGGTATATGGCGAATGGAAGGAACATTGCTGAATCAATACAGAATCATGTGACTTGTAGGTGGGATGTTGTTGTATTCCTTTTCCATCTGTTCAATATAGTTTATTGTTATGATGAAATCGATACCATCATTGATTGTGTCGTTGTTTACCATGTCAAGCAGGTCCAACTGAATAATAGAAAATGCCCGTTTGTCTTTTATTGACTTCAATCGTACAGCTTGCAATTAAATTTCAACCAAAATAGGCACATAAAAAATGATAAAGCTAAAGTTAAAAATGTACAATCAGAATTAAATCATCTAGAAACCTCCAATATCGCAACAAGACATTTAGTATGCAAGATAACATGAGAAGAAGGAGGATTCAACGATTATAGACGATGCACAATGATCTTTAATGTTCTGATAACGTATTCAGTAATTTTATTTTACATGCGATGTGATTTAAACTAGAACGAAATCTACAGGTTAAATCATAGTCGTCAATTATGAAAACGTCCGTTTTGACAAAATGTGAATTATTCAAACACTATTATTCATTAACTAATTAATCAAACTACCAAGGACCTGTCATCTCCATCATATTCATAAAGGCATTTATTTTACTAAGTTTTTAATTTTATGTGACAAATATCCTATGCGTATGAAGGACAATAACATATTAATGAGTCATTTGTAACGTACTTTGTTTCAGACTGACACATTGTGTTTGATTGTTTACATCGTAGCTCCTAAGATATTCTGACACCAAACAGACTAATCCTTTATGTCACGTGCTTGGTGGAGACGCGGGAATTACAAATTCAGAAGTCGTGGTTTTGACCCGTACCTCCTTAAAAATAATGAAGGGAGTAATGTGCGGTGCTATTTGATATGGCTTCTTACCTTTTCGGAACACCTGATATTACCACCGATTTTGGCGGGGTTATGTTCCCAATCTTTTGTTTTTGTAGAGCGTTTTAGAGCTCTGTGCTCTGTAGCAATTGTTTGTGTCTTAGTCGTTTTCGTTTTGTAGCCTAATTTTGTCGGTCAAAATGTAGGTATACGTGTGTTTCTGTCTGTGTCTTATTAAGGAAAAGAATATTTACATGTCTTATTCTACTCGTTGTGTCTAGGAACCTTCTAAGTGCTGTGAAAGCTGTTATAAGCGTAAGGGATGCAGCCATTCCACTGATTATAGCAGCTATATATGTGTAAGATGAGTCTAATTGTAGGTAAAATAAATAAAACCTTATTTGAGTTCCATTCAAAAAATTGATTCAACACTATAATGCATCTTTACGATGAGGGCCCATCAATCGATTCATATAAATAAATATAAATGTATTACTTTTCATCTCCTAAAGGGAATCCAATAAATTAAGGATGCTCGCTCCTCTTGTTTTTTGAATTTTTGCCAGATATTCGGATCCTCTGGTTTTATCCATGTAGTGCCATTACAAAAATTGCCCGCTAACCCCTACTTTTCTTTTCATAATTCTATTACATATAGTTTTAAAAGCCATATTTGAAAATCTAATAAAATCCTTGTTATTTTTTCATTGTTTTTGAAAGAAAAAAGGTGCCAATGCTAAATATATGAAAATCTACAGAAAATCATTTCCCGCCAAATTTTCAATGGCTCAGATCTCGAAAACAAGCATACGGACCCTTTTTTTCTGATTTTTTAGTTCCCTTATTTACATACTATCAATTTATGAAACAGAGTAGCGAACATCCTTAAGCTGCTGTAATATTATAGCAATTTGGTCAGTGCAAGATGATTATCTGGTTTGTTTGTTTATCAATGATAAATATCTGATGTAGCATGTTTGGTACCTAAATGGAACACGTAAAACGTTTTTTTCCATCCGTTTTACCTCAATAAAGTGTCCATCGATACGACCTCTTAACAGTAGAGTACGTTAATTGAATGTGTATCTTTGATATTTCGCTGAATTTCTTATTTTAATTCATTAATCCATTGATGTTTGTTTAACATCCAGTGGCAAATATGTCATGCATGTTCAGGATGACTATATGGTTATGGCTATATTTTCTTTTAAGAACAAAGTCAAGCGAATGCATGTTTTGTTTATCAGTTCTACAACAGCATCTTCATTCATGAAATTAGGCAAGGCAAATGTGTTGTGTTTTATTATTTATGGATGCATCATTAATCGGTTATGCAACTGGTGCATTTTCAATGAGTACAGATAATGTTATAACGATCTACATGTAGATATTCAATGTGAATCTTACATGCTATTAATACAGGTTTTGTCAAGTTTCTATATTTGCCAGTTATTATGTTAAGTGATAAATAGTCTCCCGACAATGATGACCTCTGCATGCTCTGTATATATATATTTTCAGCTGATACATTAATGATTCCCCATCTTTAATCACTAATATGTATGAATTTAAATATTGTTAATGTGACTTGCCATTGGTCTTGGTCTTATGCTGGACTTTGTCAATGGTTGATTCTATAGCCGGGATTGTTTCAATCGTTAAATAAATAGACATGGTAGAGGATGATATCATTGAAATAGACTCTTTGCAATTACACGATGAATCATTTTGTATTCTCATAACTGCTATACGTGATCCGTCGTCTATAAAAATATGTCGCATTTATCTTTATTGGAGAATTAAATATATATAAAATTGAGAATGGAAATGGGGAATGTGTCAAAGAGACAACAACCCGACCACAGAACAGACAACAACAGAAGGTCACCAATAGGTCTTCAATGCAGCGAGAAATTCCCGCACCCGGAGGCGTCCTTAAGCTGGCCCCTAAACAAATATATATACTAGTTCAGTGATAATGGACGTCATACTAAACTCCAAATTATACACAAGAAACTAAAAGTAAAAATAATACAAGACTAACAAAGGCCAGAGGCTCCTGACTTGGGACAGGCGCAAAAATGCGGCGGGGTTAAACATGTTTATGAGATCTCAACCCTCCCCCTATACCTCTAGCCAATGTAGAAAAGTAAACGCATAACAATACGCACATTAAAAGTCAGTTAAAGAGAAGTCCGAGTCCGATGTCAGAAGATGTAACAAAAGAAAATAAACAAAATGACAATAATACATAAATAACAACAGACTACTAGCAGTTAACTGACATGCCAGCTCAGACCTCAATTAAACTGATTGAAAGATTATGTCTTCATCATATGAATATCAGGCACAATCCCTCCGTTAGGGTTTAGTATCATACCATCATAAAATATATGAGAAGAGCATAACCCGTGTCATGCCAACAACTGGTTTTTACATAAATGTGTTTAGTTCCGATGCAAAGACCCTATAAGTGAATCAATATTAAAGCCAAAATATGCAATCTTTAATGACCTGACAACAGTATGGTAACTATATCCCTTCTTAATAAGTCTATTTAAAGGTTTTGTTAGCTTCTGAGGTGAATATTGACATTTTAGTGCTTTATAAAGAATATTACCATAAAAGATTGGATGTGAAATACCTGAACGTATAAGAAGTCTGCATGTTGAGATATATTTACGAATGATGTCGTTGTACCGATGATAAAATTTAGTAAATGTTTTGACTAGTTTGTGATATCGAAAACCCTTTCGTTAAAATCTGAAACGTTTATATATATATATATATAAACCAATGGTGCATCAGTATGATATGTTTAACACTTTCTCTAATCTTATGTATATCTTTAATTAAAGCAAGTGAAAATATCGTAATCAACGATGTGTTATTGTAGAATATATGCGTATTTCTTTGGGTTTATATATTAGAAATGTTTTAGCAGAATAATGATACAAGAAGTACAACTTTAAGATAATGTGAAGAGACATGCTTACAACAACCATGAAAGCTGGGAAACAATATAAAAATATAGGTCTTTTGTATAAAATACGTTATTTTAAAGCAAGGAAATCATCCCCCTACTCTTATTAATTTGTATTACAAAAACTGCGCAATCAGGTTATTTTCCTACCTGTCTATTGTTTACTACACTGGTTGTAATTTTCAAGAAACAACTCTGTTTGTAAAACATTGTAATCATTGCATTATTTATAGTTAGCATAAGTGATTACCCTAATCACGAGTGTATATAATAACTTAATATATAGTTGTCTATTTGGATTTCGATTTTTGTACCACTTCTGGCATACTTGGTGGATATAACGTATCCTCTCCATTTAAATAAATGTGTTATCCTTAAGTGGTGATAATGCGCGTATACTCAAAACTATATATTCTTAATGATGTTTTTTTTTAAATAATATTCAGCGTACCTTCTCTGTGTCTTACTGACTGTCGATTGTAACGTGGGGCTTCAGTCGGCATGTTGGATGCTTTGGCGGGTAATATGCTCTTTTGTTCGTCACATGATATCTTCCAATGTTATTGGAATTTTTTTTTTTTCAATATTTAGATAAACTTTTTTCAATTTGTAATGTGCTATATGTGTAGTGATAAGAACAGTATTTGTTTTGTGCTCTTTTTGGTTTTGATGTTTTATTACTTTTAAATTAGATTGTACGTCACATGATACCGATTTGCAAATCACCGCGTCTAAATGCTACCTTCGATGATGATCTGTATATTAACAGATTTCCATTTGTAAGCTAATTCCTTAATCGATGATGAAAATGCATTCTTAATCAAGAGAAGATTAGTACACATTTTTATTCATTATTAGTATTCATTTATTCTATCAACGCCACTTGCCACTTAAAGCAATCTGACTACTTTTATCAGACAAGCAAACTCATCATTTGTATTTTTTCCGAAAAAATACTTTTCGTTTCCCCGTGAATTACTTTTTCACTTGTGAATAAAATCACTATTTAGTATAAGAAACACGCTTTTTAGTGTTACTTATAATGTTCCTTGTCTTCCTAATGAGATATTTGTATAACTTGCTGTGACGGAACATATGTATCTTACAAATATTTCATTGTATATGGACGAAAGAGAATACATTCAATTACAGCATTATGGATGGACGACGAGCATACAAGTACAGCACGTCATGCATTGATGGATGGGAGTTAATACGAATACTGCAATATGTATGACGTCAAGTAATACAAATACTGCATTATGTATGGACGGCAAGGAATACTGTACAAATACAGATTTTGCCTTGAAAGAGTCCCAAAATGGCTGATGTAAAAAAGATCAATAAAAAAATTTGCAACCACAATGCAAGAAATAAAAAATTACTTACTGGATGGAGTTAATACTTTGTGATATGACTACGATAATGTAAAAGACTATAAATACTTTTTTAGCAAACTTGCAAAAAAGACTCCTTATCTAAATGTAAAACACAAATTGTTCCAACTCAGAAGCCTTTCCAATTTTATTTACTCTCCTTTCAATTTGCGCATTCAATAATTTCCACATATGTTCAATAGAACAGAAGTACTTGTTCTGTTGAAACCAAGGTAGTGTGTTTATACCGTTTGCCTGATTCCACTGATTTGAACGCAAAGATACTTGACAAGGTGCATTGTCCTCTCAGAAGGTCCATCGGCGATTTGGAGAGTGTTGGGCGATAAAAGACTAGAGACAATCATCGAACACAGAGATGTATCTATCACTGTTTATATTGTTTCAACGGGTGCAAGAGTTTCTCCTCTATAGTAAGAAATACACCCCCATTACATCATTTATGCGCGGCAAGTAGTCTCCAAGTCACAACAAGGCCAAAACACTCAGGACGTAATCTCTGCTATGACTTTTGCACGACGTAAACTTAATTATTTTTTCCATGCATCATTTTTGTCTTGTGACGAAACTTCTCTTCAAACAATTGTCTACATGGAGTTATAGAATACACATTACACCTTGTCCTAGCGTTAAATCGTATTGAAATATCTCTCAGAGTCTGTCTGCGACTAGTGTTTACACTACTGGAAAGGACCCTGTCATGCCGATCACCGCCATATGTCCGGGTAGTTTATGTTTTGTTCTGCCGCTCTAAAAATTGGTTTAGAAATTTCTGGATTGATTTCTACAAAAAATTCCGTTCGCATCTTTAAATTTGTAACTCGAAAATCCGTCGTTTGACATATTGACAATGATTTCTTTTTACTCATTGGTGAGTTCCTTACGATAATTTGTCATGTTGCCTAGCAGAAGTTTTTTGTTTATAAGGGGAATAATCCAAACTTACGTGGACCTGTTAGGAGATTGTAAAATCAGAATGAAATTAGGAAAAAACTTCAATTCAAAAACGATAAAAGAAAAGTCACAAAGATGAATTTATTCATAAACAGGTTTTATAGAGGACGATGTCGTCGCCATTTTGCGGACTCATGCATGGATAAGTACTGTACATTATGAATGTTAAAAAAGCAGAGATCCCAAATACCCATTTCATAATCACAGAAAACAGTCTAAAAAGTAAGGAATAATAAAAAAAAGCTAACATGATGAGGGAATAAATGTTAACAAAGAGGACAGCTAACCTGAGCAGTTAAAGACGGTGTTAGGGAGAACTACTCCGTTACGGCATGTGAATTCATATCTTTTAAGGTCTGTTACCCTTTTCGTTAACCATTTATAGGTTGAAACAGACAAACAGTCACAGTCAAAACATTCTCTGCAAGATCTAAAAATAAGAAGCATTATATGTTAATATGTAGTGACTTGGATGGAGAGTCGTCTCATTGGCACTCATACCACATCTTCTTATATCTAATTGTTGCAGTTTGATTGTAAACGTAAGGCTGACGAGGATTGAACATTGAGAATCACTCAATTTTAAAAAGTGGTTAATAATAGAATGAAAGTTAAACAAATAATCCTTTTATTTTTTTATTTTTTTTTTTATAACAATATAGAGATATAAAAAAGCTATCTGTTATTGTTTTGAAAGGATATAACTCCCATATTTGCAGTGTATTTCTTTGCTACTTTCAACTGCAATTTCCTTCATGTACATGCAGTGTGAGAATTAATTATACTTATTGCATGTGTACCACAAGGTAAGAAATATAACAAAATTTGTAGGGTATTTTTTAATTGTATGCTGGTTAAATTGATCGATGTTTTAGTCTTGATATCCTGCCTTCATAATAAAAAAGATATGATGTATAAATCAATGAGGCAATATAAGATTAACATTTATGTACAACCTTGTGTGTTCTTTTGCTGTGCATGTACTGATTTTGTGTCATGGATGGATACCCCCTATCCTTTGTTTTCGTATTCTATTCAAATGTATAAACAGATCAATGTCGAAGTGAATTTTTTTAACACAATTTATTCAGAACAGATTGAGACAATTGACATTGGCAAGAAATACATCGCTGGCTTTTCATGTAGCTCTCCTCACAATGTGTATCAGGGGCCAGCTGAAGCCCGTCACCGGGTGCGGGATTTTCTCGCTGTGTTGAAGACCCATTTGTGGCCTTCGGCTGTCTTCTGCTCTTTGGTCGGGTTGTTGTCTCTTTGACACATTCCCCATTTCCATTCTCAATTTTATATCCACTGTAAAGTGTCGATGTCAGATGGGCCGGAAGCATGTAACACAGGAATGAGCACTGCCAACTACACGTGAAAAACTAGCGTCGAGTACACAGGAAGGAGCAGCGCCAAGTACACGTGAAGTACCAGCGTCCTGTACACAGGAAGGAGCAGTGCCAGGTACACGTGAAATACCAATATCAGGAACACGGGAAGCATGTGAATTAAAGATAACCAAATTGCACCTACATTGACAGTTTTTTTTTTTCACCTACATTTTTCTATGATCCAGACAAAAGTTTCTATTTTGCCTTTATTTTGTAGATGTATCCTTCTTTATCATATAATTTCATCAAGTTAATTCTAATTCTATACTGAATCATAGAAAAAATCGATTTGCAAACAATCTATGATTCTGTAATTAGGAGTACCCAAATTACATCTATGCTTTAATTCACATCCGTAAAATTCGAATAACTGATGGTAATGATCTCATAACAAAACAAATGGTACGGCTAGATTTATTTGGGTATTGATCTATCTCTTAACAAGACAAATGATATGTTTATATATAATCTAGATTGTATGTACGAATTGATTCGGAGAAGATGCAACCGAATTATATAATGAACGCAACCAGTTGTTAGAACATATGGAACATCGCGACAAGCAAATACAATGTTTCAATAAATGTTGTTGACAGAAAAGGACAGGTCTAGTTCGAGACATAAAAGACAGTAAAGTTTTGTTTAACATGTACTGATTCCTATCTTTAAAAAAAAATGGAATATAAATGATAACATTAGACAAATCTTCTTTATTAAGGTGCGTCTCAAAGATATTTTGATTTATTGTAAAAATACTTCAAACATATATGCATATATTACAGAAAGATGCGTTAAATCAATATTAAAATAGGTTACTGTTGTGGTTCTTGTTCTTATGTTTTGTGTAATGCTATTGTTGTTTGAAAGTTCTTCGTGTTTTGTTTGACCATGTTGGTGTCTATTATTAGACTGATGATTGCTTCCCTTATATCTTTTCTCTTTATTATACAAGGTGTTCAAAGTAATAACATCCTACTTGCGTCAAAACATTGGCCACTCTCCCAAATATAAAAATTACGATATTACGCACTTTTCTATTTATATATCCTCTTTTGAAAACGAGTACAAACATGACAGAGCCACGAAGCAAAATTAATTTGTTTAGAGAAACAGTTTACAGCTATATATGCATTCTTCATGATTGAATTATTTTTGTTGAGAGTGCTCATAGTTTTCCAATTCAATATCCACTCAGACTTGGTACAGCACTATGAAAAGGATTGAACTTCATATTTTTTTTTTCGATTTGCTAAATCTTGTTTTGCATGCTTCAATGTTCTTGTCTTATTTCCATATCACGGTCAGAGACGCATAACAAATGTGATAACCCGTGACGGCAGAAATATCAAATAATATACTTTATTGATGAAATACCTATCATTGTAAAGACAAGGATGTTGATTATTATGATGATCAGAAAGAAAATTTGGAGCATATTATATGCAGAATTTTCCCAAGGGACAATACCAACTAATTTTTTTTTAGATTTGCTAAATCCTGTTTTGCATGCATCAATGCTCAAAGCATTCTGGAATTATTTCTATATCACGATCAGCGACAAATGTCATAACCTGTGACGGCAGAATTATACTTAATTGATGGAATACCTATCATTGTAAAGCCAAAGATGTTGATTATTATGTTGATCAGAAAGAAAATTTGGAGCATATTATATGCAGAATATTTCCCCGGACAATCAAAACTTGTAACATGGAGAGAATAGACAATACCATGGCAAAATAGGAAAACATTGATGAAAAGAATAACATCAGTGCATTAAACAATATCCAGACAACTATGACCGAATAACCAACACGAATCAACACCAAACACAGAAGCTGATCTCATGCACTCCGGAGAGCAATCTGATTCAACGATAATTGATCATTATGATGAGTTTCATGTATTGTAAGTCGACATATACTTACACAAAGAGGCCTCCGAGGTTATTGTTATTATCAAATAAATGTGTTTCTACGTTGTCGATGGGATTTCCTGTTATATATCTAAAATGAAAGAAATACATAGCTTGTTATAGGCAGTGAAAAATTATATTCAGTCTTCAACTTTTGTACTTCTCGTTGTAAAAGTTTGACTTTTATAATTGTTACGAATTATCTTTTAAGAATTGCTGAAATTACTGTTTTGCGTCAATATAGTGTTGATACAACAAAAAGAAAACATCGAATATAGCAATCTAATACTACCAGAAGTCGATATAAAATCAGATATTTCTTTGGAGTTGGTAGTTTCAGCTCTTCTACTTGCACCTCTTGTGATAATCTTTAAATTTATATATCTTTTATAAGTCATAGTATATGTCGGGGACAAGCGATTAAAATTTAAATGAAGGCTACAACAAAACGAACATATTCTTGGTTATCATTGACACATATTGTTCCAAATGCCAAATCACGTCAAAAAAGAGCATTACATTTGTAAAGTGATAACTGAACAATTGCGAAACTTGTTGCATTAGGTTTACAATATTACAAAATGACATGTCTACTTCATATATTTCTCTCGCTGGTTTTACATTAAGCACTTTTGGCCAAATCGCGTCACTGATGAGTCTTTTGTAGACGAAACGCGCGTCTGGCGCAAATACAAAATTCCAATACTGGTATCTATGATGAGTTTATTTACAACCTCTGGGTCGATGCCACTGCTGGTGGAGTTTTTATTCCCCAAGGGTATCACCAGCCCAGTAGTCAGCACTTCTGTGTTGACATGAATTATCATTGATATGGTCATAATTATAAATTAACCGTTTACAAAACTTTCAATTTTTGAAATACTAAGGCTTTTCTACCTCAGGAATAGATTGCCTTAGCTGTATTTGGCAAAACTTTTAGGAATTTGTGGTCCTCAATCCTCTTCAACTTCGTACTTTATTTGACCTATTTAACTTTTTTTTAATTCAAGCGTCACTGATGAGTATTTTGTAGACGAAACGCGCGTCTGGCGCAAATACAAAATTTCAATCCTGGTATCTATGATGAGTTTATTTACAACCACTGGGTGGATGCCACTGCAGGTGGAGTTTTTATTCCCCGAGGGTATCACCAGCCCATTAGTCAGCACTTCTGTGTTGACATGTATTATCATTGATATGGACATAATTATTAATTAACCGTTTACAAAAAACTTTGTATATTTGAAATACTAAGGCTTTTCTACCTCAGAAGTAGATTACCTTAGCTGTATTTGGCCAAACTTAGGAATTTTTGGTCCTCAATACTATTCAACTTCGTACTTTATTTGACCTTTTTTTAACTTTTTTTGATTCGAGCGTCACTGATGAATCTTTTGTAGACGAAACGCGCGTCTGGCGCAAATACAAGATTTTCATCCTGGTATCTATGATGAGTTTATTTACAACCACTGGGTCGATGCCACTGCTGGTGGGGTTTTTATTCCCCGAGGGTATCACCAGCCCAGTAGTCAGCACTTCTGTGTTGACATGAATTATCATTGATATGGTCATAACTATAAATTAACCGTATATAAAACTTTGTATATTTGAAATACTAAGGCTTTTCTACCTCAGGAATAGATTACCTTAGCTGTATTTGGCAAATATTTTAGGAATTTTTGGTCCTCAATCCTCTTCAACTTCGTACTTCATTTGACCTTTTTAACTTTTTTTGATGCGAGCGTCACTGATGAGTATTTTGTAGACGAAACGCGCGTCTGGCGCAAATACAAAATTTCAATCCTGGTATCTATGATGAGTTTATTTATCAAGTATGAATTTTGAGCATTGAGGACCTAAATTCAGATAAAATTAGTATCTTTTTATGCATTAATTTTTCAAAAGTTATATTCAAACGTTTAAATCATTGGTTAGTTATAAATAATAAAAAGATCTTTAAAATTAAGATAATATTATGTTTGATATGCTGTTTTAAAGAACAATACACTAATATAGTTAATTCAGTTGCTCAAGATGTCGTATGCACATTGGCCAATTCATAATTAGGAATACCAGTAATCTGATTGTGGTAATAAATTGTTATACATGACATATATTTGATATAAGGGATCGCAAATATTTGAAATTCCACCGCTTTCAAATTAACAAAAACAAGAATATGAAGAAATCCAATAAATAAAGCAAGTTCAAAACTCTTTCTTTTATTCTGTGATACTTACACCTGCTCCAACAGCTTGTTGTTTGTGAACAAATCAGCAGACAGGTTGGTGAACATATTCCATACCAGACCCCTAAAATCAACAAAACACCTCAATAATCTAAAATAACTCTTACCAATTAAGAAAAATTATGATAATAATTAATCCAAATTAATTAAACCGAACAAGTTGACAAATAATAATCATTTGTAAAAAATATTGAGGAAAGTATATAGCCACACAATTCAATTCTTAAAGAATACGGATGTTGGAAGTGTAAAAAAATATGTGTGTTTGAAATTACATTAATGGTGCCAGTTGTACAGCATGTGATAGGCATTTCCACTATTAATGTTTCATCAACGGTGCTTATAGTCAAAATATTTGTAAAAAAAAAATAAATAAATATTTTGCTAATGTCCTAACCACATTTCCGTCCTCTTGTTCCCGAATCTGACATCACCATATGAGCTTATCGCCGGATTAGTACTTGCATGAGAAACGTTAACACAGCGCGGATCACATGTGGATTTATAATCGATTACCCTTCCGGAGCAGCTGAGTGAATACCTGTTGTTTGGTGGGATTCTAGTTGATCAGTCTTCAGTTTTTTTTTTTTTTTTAAATTATATTGTTACAATGACTTCTGTTATTCGTTTTTTACATGCCATTTTTTTTTTTCAATGTTCCTTTTGTATATTTCGCCTCTTTTTCTACAACAAATGTTGAACAGCTTATAAAACGGTAAAACCAACACCTAATTAGAAATCATAAAATAACACATAGATAATGTAAATAAACTCATCATAGTTACCATGATTGAAATTTTGTATTTGCGCCAGACGCGCGTTTCGACTACAAAAGACTCATCAGTGACGCTCGAATAAAAAAAAGTTAAAAAGGCCAAATAAAGTACGAAGTTGAAGAGCATTGAGGACCAAAAATTCCTAAAAGTTTTGCCAAATACAGCTTAAGTAATCTATTACTGGGTTAGAAAAGCCTTAGTATTTCAAAAAATCTAAGTTTTGTAAACAGTTATTTTATTATTATGACCATAACAATGATAATTCATGTCAATACAGAAGTGCTGACTACTGGGCTTGTGATAGCTCTTAAAATTAAAAACATAAGTAATGCAAATTGTAACATTAACCCTAAATGAATGGCTTATAGATTGAAACATGTCTTTAAAGTATATTAGAACAATCTTAATGACGATCAGTTCATATACAAAATGGTATACGTAATTCTTACTACAATAAAAGATCATATAAGGTATGAAGTATACGAGAATATTATCTACTATAATAATGCGATACCTCTGCTGGTAGAGGGTATAATCAGCTCAGTAGTCATTACTTCGGTACTGATTTATAACAAACTTTTCTGAAATTGTCCGTTTATTAATTTTCAAATTACAAAGAAACTAAGGTTTCACCTCCCTTAGGCAAAGTTGACCTTAGATGGATTTGTTTTTTTTTTTTTTTGTCATAAAGCTCTTTAACTGTTTCGGTACTTATACATCATCTGCTTTCACATATTCGGCTTTGAGCGTTCCTGATGAAGGTAAATCCATGAAAGCGATTCGGACGCATGCAATTATTTAACGTGATGTTATATTTTTTTTACTACGATAACAGGGGTCTACCACCAAATATTAGAATATTTCTCAGTATAAAAATATTCTGACTGACAGTCGTTCGTTTACTATGCAACTTTTTTGGGCTATACAGCATTGCGCAATAAAAATAAATCAAAACAAAGAGAAAGTTTAGGCCATGGTTAAAAAATACGAAACAAATACAAGAGGATAGGATAATATGCACAGGAGATTCAAGATCTTTGAACCAAGACGAGCTAAACTACGGCAGCAATTACCACACCACACACACCAGGTCCATCACTTATATTAACATAACTTGTGAAGTCATTTAAACCATTTCAACTTCAAATGCTTTATTAATTGTAGTTGACAATTTATAACGTAAACATCTACAAATAGAAGCATACAAAAATCATAAACTTTTATGCCGTGACACTCATAGACAATGTTGACCTTCATACAGTTTATGTGAAGTAGATACATTTCTTTGGATAATTATAAGGTAATATCATTAACAAACATGAAATAAATATCGAACAGTATAATAAACAGTTGTGGCATTACGTATATTCCATGAATAGATTTAAGAAATAGAGAAATAGACAACATCTGTTGAAGTGACGCTAATGGATTTGTCCCAAGTTATCAACTCTTACTGCTAAAAAATCTATAAATGTAACTGTAATTACAAAAAACATAATGTCATAATTAGACCTTAAACCTTATAGCTATAAACATTAATAGTACTAACATAAGCGCTGTTTAATTATCAAAACATAAAATATGCTGAACTAAACAACTTAGACCTACTACTAGTATTTACTGTTACTCTGATTGATAAAAAAAAAATATAGAAAAATGTACTCATACTGTAGTTTCCGAAGATTGCACGAAGTACGAAAAATCGAAAGGCGAAATACAATATTTCCCGACAGCGCCATTTTAGAATGTCAATAAAAGATACAATGACACTCGCCGTCTGAAAATACACATTTTTTTACGTGTAAAAAGTAAAAAATTAAAGTTCCAAGTACGGCCTTCAACACGGAGCCTTGGCTCACACCGAACAGCAAGCTATAAAGGGCCCCAAAATGACTAGTGTAAAACAATTCAAAAAGGAAAACCAACGGTCCAATCTATATAAAAACGAAAAATGAGAAACACTGAAGAACCACATCAACAAACGACAACCGCTGAAACAGGTTCCTGACTTAGGACAGGTGAAAACAAATGCAGCGGGTTTAAACGGTTTAACATGCTCCAACCTTCACCCTAACTTGAAATAGTAGTGTAACATTACAACATAGAAAGACACTGTGTGTTTGTTTTGGTCACACCATGTTGTCAATATAATGGAATTTTATGCGACTGTCATACAAGTGAGAAGTTTAGCTAGCTATAAAACCAGGTTTAATACACCATTTTCTTCATTAGGAAATGCCTGTACCAAGTCAGGAATATGACAGTTCTTTTCCATTCCTTTGATGTGTTTGAGCTTTTGATATTGCCATTTGAAAAGGGACTTTCGGATTTTAATTTTCCTTGGAGTTCGGCATTTTTGTTCATTACTTTCTACACATAAACAACGCAAATATGTGTTCCTGTCAATACAAGGAAATATTTACAATGATCTCTGTTATCGGACGGACACAAATAATAGGTTTTCCTTATTTGATATGTCTAGTTTTCTCACCGGTTGTTTCTGGATTAGCGAAGGAGATGGTGTAAGAATTGGCGAATTATCAGCATCGCTGGAGACTGCGACAATTGGTCGGGCCTCTGCCGAAAATGTCGATAGATCTTCGTGTGTCAAGTTCTTATATCTAACCCCAAAACGCATTGTACACATATTTTACGAGCTTTAGTTATCATTCGATACCCTGAGCCACTAATGTGAGAGGACTCTGGTGTAGCTATACTCATCATCCTATTAGTCCCTTATGTGAGAGCACCCTGGTGTAGCTATACTTATCTTTCGCTCCAATGAGCCATTAGTGTGACAGGAATCTGGTGAAGCTAAACTTATCATTCGCTCCAATGAGACACTAATGTAAGAGGACTATGTTTATCATTCCCTTGGGCTACTAATGCGAGCGGACTCACGATCTGGTGTAGCAGTATCTATCATCCCATCAACCCCGAATGTGAGGGGACTCTGGTGTAGCTATACTTATTATTCGCTCCCATGAGCCACTAGTGTGACAGGACTCTGGTGTAGCTATATTATCATTCGCGCCCATGAACCACTAGTGTGAGAGGACTCTTGTGTAGCTATACTTATCATAAGCATCCATGATCCACTAATGGGAGAGGACTCTGGTGTATTAATTTTCCGTATGTTCCCATTCTTGTTGAGAAATGATCTCGTTCGCTCTCTTTGGCCACGAATGTGAGAGGATTTTGTTGTAGCTATTCTTATCATTCGAACCCATGAGATACTAGTGTGAGAAGCTCTGGTGTAACTCTACTTATCATTCGCTCCCTTGAGCCACTAATGTGAGAGAAATCTTTTGTAGCTATACTTATCATTCGCTCCCATGAGCCACAAATGTGACAGGGATCTGGTGAAGCTATACTTATCATAAGCACCCGTGATCCACTAATGAGAGAGGACTCTTGTGTATTGATTGTCTTTATGTTCCCATTCTTGTTGAGAAATGCTCTCACATCGCCATTTCCGACATTTAACGAATTGATTTGCAGGGCATAGGTGCAATCAATCAAGTTCGAACCGCACATTGCCTCGAAGTGCTTAAAAATGGCGCAAGGCATTGATAAATGAAGAGGACCTCATCTTCTTCAACCGCCGCTTTATGAACTGCTCTCGAAGAAACGCTTGTAAATATGACCGCAAATAGTTTCGAATTTACACCCCTTTCTTTTGTGCGTCAAATGACTATTGTCCAAGGTCTAAAATCATTTTTACCAACAAAACTAAATGGTGAACATGGTCCTAATTTCACATCAGGTAAATTGACCATTTTCTGTTCATGAAACGCACTATACACACCATTAATTCATCGGAATTTGACAAATTTAAAAAGTATACACGATACCAGTCATTTTGCAGCTTGAAATCCACCATCCGGCAGACCAAATGGTACCTCAGTGAAATGTCTCTCCTAATGTTGTATGTCGTTGTGACGGTCAAGCAGAAAAGCGTTTTATATTTTACCGAGAATAAGGATCGGTGTATTTTCTTTTGATGCGATTATAGCGTTTGGAAGTCTTCCCCTACTTTCAAAATTTTGTTTCTATCCAAAAAGGGAAATAAGGATGGAACGGAACTGTGATTCGGTAAAAACTTTATTTTTAGATACTCAGTTTCTCTACCGGAATATCCCTTTTGAACCTCCTTGTCGATGGCAATCTCAGTTTTGTGATAAGCTTCAAAGGTAAAGTAAAAAGATGAGATAGCTCTCTACGTAAAATAAAAACAAAACAATTATAGGTCCCGAAATGATAAATGAAAAACAATTCAAATGAGAAAACTAACGGCCTGATTTATGTACATAACAATAAACGAAATACAATCTGATATACAACAACACATGACAACCTCTAAAATAAAGTTTTCTGACTTGGGATAGGCACAAAGAAAATGTGGCGAGACCAAACATGTTTGTTGGCGCCAAACTCTCCCCTGAATCTGGGGCAGTGGTGTAACAGTACAACATATGAACAAAATATCAAAATCAGTTGAAAAAAGGCTTAACTCATCGCATCGATACAAGGCACAAACGGTGGACATTTAACAAGCAGTTTGGGAAAACTATTTGTACATATTTGATACGGATTCGGCGAAATAGCGAAAAGTAAATGTCAAAACTAACAACAATTTTTGTATCTGACCTCAATATCCCGCAAGTGGTGTAGAACATTTTTTACAATGATACTTAGTCTTCATTGTTTACCGCTCAGGCGTTGCCAAGAAATATCACCTCAACTCAACTTCAAAAACGGGATTGCTTTGTTCGCAATTTAGTGCGAAATCCAAAAGATGTGACAAAACCGTTTAAAAAAATGTAGATATCTTTTACGTTTAGGTAGCAGTAGTGATAACGAGGACAAGATAACAAAGTGTTATAGAGAGAAAGTCTTGTCTCAAATGTGTCAATATCAAATGCGTATTTACTGTTTGATATCAGTGACCATATTTTTTTTTGACAGCTTGCCAATACATCAGAGATAAAACAAAAGTGACTGAAGCGGACAAAATAATTCAACATGAATCTTTGTGGAAATGTAAGTGTATTTACACCTTGAAATTCACATTAAAAAAATGGTTAAAAAGATTCATTCTGGTTTTGAAAAATAATTCAAGTGTCTAACAAAATTTTATCTTACACTGATTTCATGTAGGTTTATGTACTATGTAATGTATAATCAAGATAATGAGTGAATTGAACTTCTTTTGAAATGTTTTCCAGCTGCAATTGATAAGCAGACGAGGGACTCACAAAAATCTGAGTTGCTCTGTAAGAATGAGCAGATATTGCAACACATGTTGTGTTGTTCCTAGTGAGTACAGTTTTGGTGATAAGTTTCATTCAGTGATGTTATATATGCAGCAACTATATCAAGGAAATCATTTTTGAAACATTGTGAAACGTAGACCTCGTATCATCTGGTAAATATGCACTCGATATGTAAGCGCTGTTGTAATGTTGTTATATAGTAATGGAAGAGAGTTTACAATTGGAAAGCTAAGCTCGCCTCTTTCGTCGTAATATTTTGTTCTCAACTGACCATCGTTTTCAATTTCTAGATGTGAGTCAATATTAGGGCAGATTTTAACTGTAGATGTGGTATTCTTTATTCCAGGTTCGATCACTTAGATGAGTTTAATATAGTCCCCAAACTTATACTAGTATCTTTTAATTGAGCAGATATCAATTTTAACGCAAAACGTGAATGTTTGCTGCTTTTCTTTCTTTCCTAGATGTTTCTGTATCAGTTATATATACATGTCTAAAATATCAATGAATTCTAGTTAATATAGCTTGATCAAATGACGAATATGGCATACATATTTCCGGTCTATACAGTGTCAATTCCCATGTCCAATTATAGATTACGTTATACTGTATCAAAAATTATAAATGTTGTTTTAAGAAATTAATGCATGCTCTTTAACTACGTTTGTTATTTGGCCGTATAACTGTTTTGATTTTAGCGCCACTTATGAATATTATGCAGACGAGACTCGTGAATGGCGTACCAAATTATAGCCTTGTATCTTGATAAATTTTACATAATCATAAAGGTAGTGATTAAGGTAGCAATTTTGAAGTTTCACGTTCAGTTTAATTTAAAGATAGGATCTTACATCAAAAGACTCTAAGTTGCTTCTATGGTCCGTGTATATTTGCGTCCATTCGTTTTTCATTTTGAAATATCAAAAACAAAAAACAAAAAACGAGAGTGTTTTCATTTTTCGTTTTTGATTTCTCAAAAACCAAAACGAAAAACAAAAGTGTTTTCGTTTTTGGTTTTTGATTTCTCTAAAACCAAAATGAAAATCGAAAGTGTTTCCGTTTTTCGTTTTTGATTTCACTAAACAAGAATTTTGTATTTAATTTTAATTATTTCTCGTTTTATAATGTACAATGTTTTCCTTTCTTGTTTCACAGTCATTGATAGTAAATAATGCCAATGTAAACACCCGGTGTTCTTTCAACATAATGTAGACAAAATAGACCGCCTGACTTATGAATTGAACTACGGTGATAAATGAATCAAAGCCTTTCAAATTACCTTGTTTATATCTTTAATAAAACATAAATTTTTATATTTAAATATTAAACGAATCATAAATTTAAATTGTACAATACAATATTATATAAAGATGGTACAAATAAATAGATTGATTACAACATCACATTAACAAGGGAGGTTACCACTTTTTAAAACTTATAAGAAAACTACCCCGGTCGTTAAAGTATACATGCACATTCACTGTGGTTATCAGATCTTTAATCGAAGATAATGTCGACGGATGCAAAAGACTTTATCAATCTGAACAATAAGGGTGCGTGATCTTTACTTTTAAATTTAGAAAGGTTGATCTCAGATGATTAGAATCCATGACCAAGGTCCATTATACGAACTTTCAGGACGATAATGTGTTTTGCTTGATCAATTGATTAAAAAACAAATTTCCGCAATTTCACAATTCAAACGGGGATAAGCATTCAATCAGTTTGCCATTCGGAGCCTACTCGGTATCAGTTTTGTTTATTTTTGAAAGCTATATGGTGACCTTAACTAGAGCCTGGGTGTGGATGGGGGTTTACGGAATAGAGAATATAGGGCAAAAAATATGAATAATAGAGACAATGGACCAAGAAATAAAAAAAAAAAATAGAATAATGAGGTGTTAAAATATAAAAAGGACAGAATAATTGGCAAAAAGTATAAAGAAATAAAGAATAGAGAAAAATGGCTTGAAACACTGATTAAAGAATAGAGAAAATCGGCATAGAATATCAAAGAATACAGAAATGAAGAACCCCGTATCCAGACCATCATCCTAGTTGCCTAAACCAACGTTATTTTGTCTCCGGTAGATTGTTATTGGTTATCATACGTTTTCTTTTTATTTCTATGCCTATCATTTAAGACATGAGCTTTCATAATTTGCCAGCTTATTACATTATAAAAAAGACTAAGCCGAACATCACTCTGGATTTTTTCTCAAGTGGACCTCAGCTACCTACCCTACCACACCATTACCGAAAAGTTGATAAAAAATTCTACGGCAATACTTTTGTCCGCACTAGGTGCAAAGGGAAGTTGGGTAGCTGAGGTTTACTGGAGAAAAAAATCCAGGGTGTTATTCGTCTTAGTTTTTTTTTAAGTAGGTCCAAAGTTGGGGTCCGCGGACACCCAACCCCACCCTTACAGAAAATTTAATAAAAAAAAATTCTAAGGCAATACTTTTGTCCTCACTAAGACAAAGGGAAGCTTAGTAGCTGAGGTCTACAGTCGAAAAAACACAGGGTATTTTTCGGCTTAGTTTTTTTTTCTTAAGTAGGTCCAAAGTTGAGGTCAGATACCCTACCCAACCCTTACTGAAAAGTTAACAAACACAAATTCTATGGCAATACTTTTTTCCGCACTAGGTGCAAACGTAAGCTAGAGACCTAGCGCCTACTTGATCAAAATTCCCAGTTTGGGTATAGCACGGATTATTTTTTTAAAGCTAATAGATAATTTCCTTGCCCACCATACTTTGAGTACAAAAAATAACCCTTTCGTCTAATCATAAGTAAGCGAAATCCACTGTTTCAGAAGTAGAATGTTTTGTCAAAACAGTTTTGTGTGGCAAAAAAAAAAGTTAAAGCACGAGTGCAACTTTTTCTTCTTCTAATGCAGAACAATTGTTACTTTTCATGAACTATTTGACAGGATGCCGAGAATATAGAAAGCTATATCACACAATAGTGCAATTTTGCCAACATTTAAATAATTTCATAATTATTTACGATTCTATATACACTCAAAAGTGTTGACTATTTGAAATGTAAAGCGTGCAGCGTGCAGCACGCTGTGTGATGTATTGAAAGCGATTTCTATTGTATTTATATAATTAATGAACAAGAAATGAAATTTTGAAATTCATTGAATAGTGTCTTTGACTGCTTGATTATATATTAAAAACTGATAATATAGTGGTTATATATTAATAAAAACATTTGAAGTACGTTTGAATCTTATGCAGCATTTGGGTTTATATAAACATCTGAAAACTGGCTGCTAACGAAGTGGCTGCTAGCAGTGGCTGCTTGCTTGAACCTGGTCTCACAAACTCCGCATTTTATTCACGTCTTCAGATTACAGGTTTCAATAAACGTTTAGTAAATTATGTCAATGTGAAGAAAATGACCCGTATTATGCCAACAACTGGTTTTAGAATTGATTAGTTTATTTCCGATGCAAAGACCTTATAAGTGAATCAATATTAATACATAAATATGTCATCTTTAATGATTTCTCATGGGGTTTTTGATTATGTGATTACTTGGCCGTTTTTTTTTTTAGTGATTATTTGATTACTAGACCAAATATTTCATGATTATTTGATTATCTAGGACTGTATTTTAGATTAATTGATTACCAAGTTTAAACAATAAATTTGTGTGTATAGCATACATATAAAATTTGGCTTGAAAGACGTTATTTTTTTTCGCCTCGCTCCGCTCGGTAAAATTGTACAGAATTAAGTCCGAAGATTGAACGCGTTTGTCCAGTAATCTTATTAAAATTCATACAAAAAAGTTTTATAAGTATAACGAAATCAGAAATATATCTTTTAATTAGATTGGTTCGTCTAATTTAGTATTTTTATCTGAAGTAAATTTACTAACTTCTTTAATAAAGGATTTGAACAAGAATGTGTCCATAGTACATGAATGTCCCACTCGCACTATCATTTTCTATGTCCAGTGGACCGTAAATTGCGGTCAGAACTCTAATTTGGCATTAAAATTAGAAAGATTATATCATATGGAACATGTGTACTGAGTTTCAAGTTGATTGGACTTCAACTTCATCAAAAACTACTTTGACCAAAAACATTAACCTGAAGCGGAACAGACGGATGAACGGAAGAACAAACGGACGCACAGACCGAAAAACATAATGCCTATAAATGGGACATACATTCACAAAATGTGCTGAAATTGAATAAAGGTCTAGTAAATCTCAATTAGACCATAACAGGCATATCCAAATAAAGTTCCTTGAAGTCACAAACAACTTCCCTCACTTGTAGATCTATTTCCACTACTTCTGCAATATTGTATTTATCAATAATAATATAAATAGAAATTGTATGCATGTAAATTAAAAACGATCAGGGTAAACGTATCAATCTTTTAAATAAACTTTTTTTAAAAGGTTACCAATTGAACACTGTAAATAGATCTTTGAATATTGTTTTTATTGGTATAAATATTAATTTTGTAAAATTATACTACATATTATTGTTATACACATCAAGTTACTACAATCTGTTGATACCTATGATTTGGCATTGCACAAGGTCATGTCTTTCTCTGGCTGTTAATGACGTCTTTACACTAAATCCATTGGATGTTGGATGTGTACTGATTGATATTTTAGTCTTAGATACATGATTTTTGTATTAGTTGGCTTTAAACTAGCTGTCAGTACTGCCAATACTCTTAGATCTGTACTTTGTGTCCTTTTTTGTTTGTTAAGGATGTATAAATACCCTGCCACGTCCGGTCTGTGCTTTTGTTAGATTATTTTTCTGTTTTGTATCGATCTGATATGTTAAGCTCTTTTCAACTGATTTTTATAGTTTGTTCTTATGTTGTTCTGTAACAAAAACTCGTCCCAGGTTAACGGGAGGGTTGAGCGCTCACTTGCATGGTTAACCCCGCCACATACTGTATGTGCCTGTCCCAAGTTAGGAGCCTGTAGTTCAATGGTTGTCGTTTGTTGATGTCTGTCATATTTGTTTTTCGTTTTATTGTGTTATAAATTAGGCCGTTTTTTCTCAACTGAACTGTTTTATATTTTTCATGTCAGAGCCTTTCATAGCCGACTATACCCTACTGGTTTTTTTTCTCATTGTTGAAGGTGGTACGGTGCCTATATATAATTGCTTACATCCACTTCATTTGAACTTTGGGGATAGTTGTCACATTGGCAATCATACCACATCTCCTTATTAAAATGTTGAGGGGAGGGGTGAAATTTGTATTTCTTAGGAAAGTTCAATGTTTTCCTCCCAGGTCACCCAGTTTTAATTGGATATTTTCTCATTTTGCTGTGCCCTTAGATTTGTGTTTAAGGCCAACCAGAGCTTACTGCCTGTTGGTGGGTAGTTGAAGACCATATGGTAAGCTCTAGGTGTCTTTTTGTGTATTGTATATGGTGATTTGGTGATGTCTTCATGCCATTGTCCCATTACTTTATATAGACAGCTTATCAGTCAACCATATCTATCAAAGACGACAAATGATGGCCAAAGTTCTCCTGGCCTTTTGTATAGTCAGGCGAGAAACAAGATATAAACGGACTTGGCTTGGTATAAACATGTATATTTAGTAAATTCGTATAAATTCAAGTCAAATTAATATTTCAAAACAACATAAAAATATAAAAGTGTAAAAAAAAGATTTGTTTGTGTGTGGCCATGGATAAAGGCATATTTTTCAGTCTTGGTTAACAAAAATTATTGACTTCGGGTACAAATCCCTGCCCCACCCCAGAGAATCAAATGGTTGCTTCCTTGGGAATAAAAGAGATTGAAGATGTTGAGAATGAAGATCAGGTGATAATTTTATGTTCTGCGGCGACGTTAAAGGAACACCAATCAGTCAATCGATCTTTATGACTATGGCTTCAGTTGTGTAATATTCCTTGTTGTAAAAGTTCCTTTTCTGCTTTGTGTAGACTTATTAAGACTTGGAATAGATCTACGATGACTAATGAACGGTCGTGTATGGTTTGGCAATTTCACATGCCTACCGATAATAAAATTGACAATGGAAATGAAATGGGGAATATGTCAAAGAGACAACAACCCGACCAAAGAGCAGACAACAGCCGATGTCCAGATATGATACGATGCTACCGGACATAGAAAAAACTGTCCTTTTTTCATGGAAAATTAGACTGTTACAGTATATTAAAGAATACAAAACTAGCTCTCTTTTCTGTAAATACAAATAAAAAGCTGACATGGGTGAGATTAAAGCTAGAAATCCTAATCTCCCAATTCAATTAAAAAGACCATTTATAGATATAAGAAGATGTGGTATGAGTGCCAATGAGACATTTCTCCATCCAAGTCACAATTTGTAAAAGAAAAACCATTGTAGGTCAAAGTACGATCTTCAACACGGAGCCTTGGCTCACACCTAACAGCAAGCTACAAAGGGCCCCAAAATGGCCAGTGCAAAACCATTCAAACGGGAAAACTATGCAACGGTATAATCTATATAATAAACAAGAAACGAGAACACTTATGAACCACATCAACAAACGGCAACTACTGAACATCAGGTTCCTGACTCAGAACAGGTGCAAACAAATGCAGCGGGTTTAAACGTTTTAATAGGTACCAAATTCACTCTTATCCGAAACAATAATGTAACATATGACCTTTAATATTGAAGGGCTAAACTTGCATTGAGCCGTGTTTAGGCCCTAAAATAGAAAATAAAGAGATGTGCATGGGACAAAATCGCACACATTACATAGAAAAAATACAAATTATCAATGAACAGGGCTTTTAATCCTGTTCTTCATCTTGAAAGTAGCTGGAGGGTCTTCAACGAGGAAAAGAACCATTCATACCCTGAAAACAACAGCCACACACTTGGCTATGTGGATTACAATGTTTTGCTTTATCCTACACCCTCGATTTTTTCTCCAGAAGACCTCAGGTACCCAGCTTCCCTTTGCACCTAGTGCGGACAAAAGTATTGCCGTAGATTTTTTTATTAACTTTTCGGTAATGGTGTGGTAGGGTGGGTAGCTGAGGTCTACTTGAGAAAAAATCCAGAGTGATGCTCGGCTTAGTCATTTTTTATAATGTAATAAGCTGGCAAATTATGAAAGCTCATGTTTTAATTGATAGGCATAGAAATAAAAAGAAAACGTATGAAAACAAATAACATTCTACCGGAAACAAAATAACGTTGGTTTAGGCAACTAGTATGATGGTCTGGATGCGTATTTCTTCATTTCTGTATTCTTTGATATTCTATTCCATTTTTCTCTATTCTCTAATCAGTGTTTCAGGCCATTTTTCTCTATTCTTTATCATGTTTATTTCTTTATACTTTTTGCCAATTATTCTATTCTTTTTATATTTTAACACCTCATTATTCTATTTTTTTTTTTTTTTTATTTCTTGGTCTATTGTCTCTATTATTTATATTTTTTTGCCCACTATTCTCTATTCCGTAAACACCCATCCACACCCAGACACTAGTTAAGGTCACCATATAGTTTTCAAAAATAAGCAAAACTAATACCGAGTAGGCTCCGAATGGCAAAATGATTGAATGTTAATCCCGGTTTGAATTGTGAAATTGCGGAAATTTGTTTTTCAATCAACTGATCAAGCAAAACACATTATCGTCCTGAATGTTCGTATAATGGACCTTGGTTATGAATTCTAATCATCTGAGATCAACATTTCTAAATTTAAAAGTAAAGATCACGCAACCTTATTGTTCAGATTGATAAAATCTTTTGCATCCGTCGACATTATCTTCGATTAAAGATCTGATAACCACAGTGACTGTGCATGTATACTTTAACGACCGGGGTAGTTTTCTTATAAGTCTTAAAAAGTAGTAACCTCCCTTGTTAATGTGATGTTGTAATCAATCTATTTATTTGTATCATCTTTATATAATATTATATTGTACAATTTAAATCTATGATTCGTTTAATATTTAGATATAATAATTTATTTTTTTATTAAAGATATAAACAAGGTAATTTGAAAGGCTTTGATTCATTTATCACCGTAGTTCAATTCATAAGTCAGGCGGTCTATTTTGTCTACATTATGTTGAAAGAACACCGGGGTGTTTACATTAGCATTATTTACTATCAATGACTGTGAAACAATAAAGGAAAACATTGTACATTATAAAACGAGAAATAATTAAAATTAAATACAAAATTCTTGTTCAGTGAAATCAAAAACGAAAAACGGAAACACTTTTGATTTTCATTTTGGTTTTAGAGAAATCAAAAACAAAAAATGAAAACACTTTCGTTTTCCATTTTGGTTTTAGAAAATCAAAACGAAAATGAAAACACTTTTGTTTTCGTTTTGGTTTTGAAAATCAAAACGAA
This sequence comes from Mytilus coruscus, assembly GCA_017311375.1. NCBI lineage: Eukaryota > Metazoa > Mollusca > Bivalvia > Mytilida > Mytilidae > Mytilus > Mytilus coruscus. Next base: position 75,182,495 of record CM029598.1, on the reverse strand, counting down.
AATGAAAACACTTTTGTTTTTCGTTTTGGTTTTTGAGAAATCAAAAACGAAAAATGAAAACACTCTCGTTTTTTGTTTTTTGTTTTTGATATTTCAAAATGAAAAATGAATGGACGCAAATATACACGGACCTTCTATGCATGGTATATTGGCAATATAACTATACAGAAAAAAGTAAAATCACAAAAATACTGAACTCGGAGGAAAATTCAAAAAAGAAAGTCCCTAATCAAATGGCAAAATCAAAAGCTCAAACACATCAAACGAATGGATAACAACTGTCATATTCCTGACTTGGTACAGGCATTTTCTTATGTAGAAAATGGTGGATTGAACCTGGTTTTATAGCTAGCTAAACCTCTCACTTGTATGACAGTTGCATCAAATTCCATTATATTGACAACGATGCGTGAACAAAACAGACAGACACAATAGGTAAAAATGTCAAAAATAGGGGCACAGCAGTCAACATTGTGTTATCATCTTAATCTCTATAAAAACAAACAAATGTAACGAAGAAGCACAAAAAGGCAAACACCAAATTTAACATCCTCATTTTGCTTTTTTATTATATGATTTTATTTATCTATGTAAAATCCACCCATAAAGGATGGAAGGTTTTAAGTACTGGCGTAGAATCGCGCGTTTGACGTCACACAGGTAGATATAAAATAATTTTGTCATTCAAAGTATGACGGGATACATAAGTACAGAGTCACGTCAAATGGATATCACAAAAAACAGACTTAAAAGTAATATTAATAAAATAAAATAATTGTGTCGTTCAAAGTATGACGGGATACATAAGTACAGAGTCACGTCAAATGGATATCACAAAAAACAGACTTAACAGTAAAAGTAATATTAATAAAGACAAATAAAAGAATACTATAACACGTTATTAAGATGATAAACAACGTCAGTACGCAGAATCTATACTTCAAGACCATCGTGTATTATTTGTGAAGTTGATACGGAATATTTATTAACAAGGTCTTGGTACCTTCCGGTGAACTTTTAAGAAAAAGGACGAGACGTTCTTTGACATACCCCTGGTTCATCAACTTTCTGCTCAGACACTGGTGACGTTTTACAAAGTTTGAGTAGGAGCTGCGAGCTCTTCAATATCGAATAAGTTGGGAAATCTATATCCCATATGCAGGTGAAGTTGGTACATTGCTACTAAGGTGGGAAAAATTGATAATTTCAAAATTAAAATCGTCTCGTTTGTCATCGATTCTGGTACTGAGATGACTGTGTATGTCAAATTCGAGGTATAAGTCTAAAAATGATGCGGAGGAAGCCATGTCTGTTGTTTCTTTAATTTCTAGTTTCGGGGAATATATTAATCAGAAAAGTTCGGATTGTTAATGGAAAGAACATCATCAATATACAGGTTATTCCAAATATCCAGGGGAAAATTCCTGTAAAATGTCATTTAAATTGCATTGCCAATACGACATGTCCAATTAACAATTTAAAAATATTTTTCAATATATGTTGCGGGTACTCAGAAGTGACGATAACAATCAAAAGTCCAAATTAAGAGCATACCCTTTAGCTGCAGCCATGACCTCAAATTTTCTGACAGCTAATCAATGAATGTTAATCAAATGACATTGCATTTGAATTAAAGTGGTCCACTTACATATCACATATGAAAAATACAAGATTTGCTAATGTTGGTTTCAATTGGATCCTCGATAATTGTAATCTGTTATTGGGATAGATTGCTGATATCAGTTACAATTACAAAGGAGTATGGAAAACTAGGTTTTCGAGGAACATAATGTACAAAAAGAAATGTTTGGTTTAGTCGTGTGGGTTTCAAAAACCACATTAAGTCTTCGATTTCATGTACAAACTATCTTATCAACATTTGGATAAACCTAACTACAGCACAAATAAATAGGGCAGAAAAAATAAATCTGCAGAAGAAATAATATAATTGCTGATATCTTTAACAGCTGTCAATGAATTTGTAAGAGCCCAATTGAGGGTTCACGGCTTTAACTATATGATCATTTGAATTGAATGCTTTTTGTGAAAATGGTTCCTGAAGAAAACACATGTAACATATTTTGAGGAAAATAGAGACTCGTAGCACTTTGAGGTAGACAAAAAGGAGAAAATAATGAAAAGATTTAATCACAAAATTGAACATTACTCCTTTCAGCTGTATGATATTTGGTCAAAATAAACTAAAGTTACATAAGGATTTAACAATAATATACCCCCTTCTCCCCGAAAAAAAAGATAGTTGCAGGAGGATAATTGTAAAATAACAAAGTAAAACACTGCCATATTCTATATAAGTATGAACTGTAAAAAAATCTAAATTGCCCAAGTCTTGCCTTATTTAGTCCTTCCGCAAACAATCTGATGAAGAAGTAGTTTATTCATTTCAAATAAAAAATATCATTGCAACATTATCATCAAATCATGATTTACATATGCTCAACAATGGCAGTATGGCGTATCATTTTATAGATTCAATTAGATCAACCGCCTTCATTTAAAAGATATTTTACCTAAACAATAATTTTGAAAAACACTCAGCTCATATATGTGGCTTATAGATTGGTATGTTTGGTGCGAATTTCTACTACACGAAACTGCTCAGTGTATGAAAATAACACTTAAGGAATGTACCAATATTGTTTTAAAATATTTGCTACTTGTTTCTGAAAACGAAAGAATTATAAAGACCAGAAGTAAAGATGTAAGACAAATCAAAATACATGTATATCCCGAGGGATGACTTTTACTTCTTAACATGAGGGTGATATTGTTTGCGACAATGTCTATGTATACTCGATTTCGAAGAAAAAAGTGGCCTCACAATACCTTCTTCTTTCCAAGTGAGTATCTCTTATGTAATAGAAATTACTGACGCTAAAATTAAAAAAATCACTTATACAGTCCAATATGATAATTTTGGATGACATTTATTAAGTGCTCCACGAAAGCTCTTTCTAAATTACTATCATTAATGTTATCAGCAACCAAAGACGGGCTTCAAAGTTATTGTGAAACTACCTATTCTGGAGGTGGCGTTAATCAGATGTGGATATGAAAAAAAATAAAGATCTATTAGAGTACATACAATCTTTGACTCTTTCAACTTGCAAATGTATTAAAACACTTGACTTTTCTACCCTTTACAAATGTTTTTTCTCCATTCCAAACAAAAAATAAATTGAAAGATTTGGTTCTGCTTTGTCTCATAAAAACGAATGGCCAACGTAGATACAAAAGTATCTTGTCTTAGGGAGGGACAAATCGTACTGTGTAAAAAAATCACTCTGATTCAAACAAAAAATCTCTGATACTGATATTATCAAAATGCTTTATTTCTTGATTGACAACATATTTGTTACGTTTGGAGGACGTGTTTTACAAACAATCGGCATTCCCATGGGAACCAACTGTGCTCCTTTTCCTGCCGATTTATTCCTTTAGAGGCGTCTTGAAAACAATGAAAAAAAGCTATCATTATCCTTCAACTTCACTTTTCGCTATATAGATGATGTCGTCTCATTACACAATTCAAAGTTTGGTCACTAAACGCATTTATCCAATCGAAGATGAAATAAAGGTTACAACAAACAAATCTGCCTCATATCTTGACTCACATCTAAAAATTGACAACGAAGGTTGGTCGAAAAACAAATAAAATTACGGCAAAAGAGATGATTTCAGCATTCCAAATTTGAACTTTCCATTTTTATATATCAACATTCCAACAGCATCTGCACATGAAATAGTTAATTTGCATTTTCTAACGTGATTTCCTTGATAGAGGGTTGCTGCTAACAAAAAAGCTATTAAACAAAGAGGTACAAGTGTTGAAGTTGAAATAACTCTTCGAAAGTTTAAGGGATGCCATCGCGAGTTGGTGTATCGTTATGGAATATCTGTTTCAGAGATGACAACTGATATGTTCCAATTTTCGTAACCAAAATCCAGTCCTCTTTTCCCCGAATTTGATCCACCTAATTAGACTTATAACCGGGTTTGTACTTATGTGAGCAACACGACGGTTGGAACATGTAGAGCAGGATCTGTTTATCCTTCTGGAGCACCTGCGATCAGTTTGTGGTGGGGTTCGTGTTGCTCAATCTTTAGCTGTCTATGTTGTGTGTTGTATACTGGAGATGTTAGTTTATTTTCCACTTATTAGTTTGAATGTACCTTTGGTATCTTTCCCCTCTCTTTTATAATACATGAGGACATCCGGTGTGTTCGCAAATTTGTACATCATTTCTGATGTTCATTCTACTATGAAATTTCTAAAATAGTCCCGAACGACGTCAATATTCATTTATTTTTCTGTAACAATGACGACCAAAACGTTGAGGAGGAATTACAGATCATTTTATTTAATTATTAATTTGACAAATTTGAAACCGTGTTAGAAGGAATGCTTTGTTTAGACTACGCACAAAAAACACACAACATCCAACAATGTGGGGACAAGCACGGAAAACTTACCAATGTAATGTAAAAGCTAAATGTTCAAGGATCATCGAAACAAATAAGTATCATAGATTACCGTCTTTTTTTCAATGCAGAACGAACCGCATTCTTTTTTAACGATTCACTCAAAATATTGAGAAAATGAAACATTGAGGAGACAAAATATATCTAACGACACGGAAATTAGACAAATAATTCATTAACTTGGTGTTTTTGAAATTAAAAACATATATTGTTGTACCTCGAATACTTTGGTATAATATACTTACACTGTTCTTAAATTCAAGTTGTTAGCAAAAATATTCCGCGGTAAGCTATCTATATTGTTGAATGCAAGATCACTGTAAAAAAAAAAATTATAACAAGCTTTATATATCTGTGCTCACTTTTACATGAAAGTGTACAAAAATGTTAATGCAAAAGTACAAATAATTAATACAAAAACCCTAGCATCAAAGGAGTTCAACGAATAATCGGACAACACATTAAACCAGTACAATGGCACTGAATAATTCTGTTTTTGATCAAGAGTTGCCAATTTTGTTTTATTTTTCAATTTTTGGATGTGTTACTCCTTTTTCGACATTGAACGTAAAAGTTAATAAATCCAAAAAAAGCTAGGAACTCTATGGTTATCCAAAGTCCTTATTTTATATAGATGCACCTCTTTCGTATCGACTTGACAAAACATATCACTGTATAAGGTAAAAGTTGGTGAAATTATGTGATTTTTCTATGTAAATAAAGGTAACAGTAGTATACCGCTGTTCAAAGTCATAAATCGATTGAAGGAAAACAAATCCGGGTTACAAACTAAAACCGAGGGAAACACATCAACTATAAAAGGAAAACAAAGGAACAACAGAAACACTGAAGTGCAACAAAAACAAACGCCAACATACATAGAAACGAACTATTTGATAACAACTGCCATATTCCTGACTTGGTACAGAATATTTTACGAAAAAATAGTGGGTTGATCCTGGTTTTTATGGCTAGCTAAACCTCCCGCTTATATGGCAATGTTAAAAAATATTGCTAAAATGACAACACTACGTGACAGAAATACAGCACAAACACTCGCAAGAACAATCATCACAGAGAAACGCAAAAATACATAATATAATAGTTGTTACAACATGTAAACCGCAGAATAACAACGAACATCTTCCATTAACGACAGACAGCACATGACATCACAAACAGAGACGTATTTTTGTAATCTTGAAATTCATACAATTATTTTCACAATACTAGTCCAAACAATTATCATGATAATGACGGCATTGAAAGCTTATTCATTATCCAACCGAAACAACTACAGAAACATCATAAATGAATACACGAATGTTGGATGTATAAAATACCGAGACACGTCGTATAGCAATGCAAATTCACACTCAGCAAAACAGTCATTTTCTGGAATAGGTAACATTCTGTACTTAGCAGACAGACGACATAGATGTTAAACCATAATTTCAGACGTGGTAAAAATTTCATTAGTTAGTTTACACAGACACATCGTATAGATCAACCAATTCATGATGGCGTCCATTAAATTTACGGAGTGTCATTTTTAATCTTTCCTCCTCATCACTCTGTTGGAGCAGTTTCTGCGTAAGGAGCACACTCCTGTATATGAAGTCCGTATAGTGTGAACATGCACGAGCACAACGTATCAATTGAGATATGTAAACACCATACGACGGAGCAGTGGGTATGTTACTGTGAAATGGGAAATTGATAATTGGGAAGTTGAAATCATCCCGTTTGTCATAGATTTTAGTGTAAAGTCGTCTCTCTGTGTCAATATTGAGGAAAAGATCAAGGTGTGAAGCAGTCCTTCTTGTATCAGTAGTATCCTTAATTTCAAGCTCACTGGAATATATGAGATGCAAGTACTGACTGAAATATGGGATAGTCAGGGATAGGACATCATCAATATATCTGAAAGTAAAATTAAAGAATTTGGCAAGGTCCTTTTTCATTTTGTCTTTTAGAAGGTTCTAAATGAATTCTGCTTCATACGAGTACAAAACCAAGTCGGCCAGAAGGAGTGCACAATTAGTACCTATTGGAGTACCGACTGTCTGTTGAAATATCAATCCTCCAAACTCAACAAATATATTGTCGATCAAAAAGTCCAGCATTTTGATATTATCATCTTCAGTGAATATAGAATAGGTGTGGTTCTTCACAAAAAAAGAAATATTATAACCCAAAACAAGATATGTATATCTACGATTCCCATTTTTATAGAAAAGCTCTGTTTAATGAGATGGTGAAGTCGATCTTTCAATGAGCATGGGGATAGTAGTGTAAAGCGTAGAAATATCAAAGGTCTTAATGTTGCTGCAAAATTGCATAGCTTGTGATCAAAGATTTAGCAGTAGATCTTTAGAATATTTGAGAATCCACATCTGATTGACACCACTTGTTGAATATATCTCATCACTATATTTTTGAAGGCCATCTTTTACTGTAGAAAAAAATAGTAGTCAACACTTTAGAAAGATGATCCAGCTATGTATCGTTCTTTATACGGAGTTTTGTGAAGTTTTGGTATCCAGTATAATGACGGTAGATTTTCGTCGTTATCTTTGATGTTAATCATGTTAATACCAAATGAAAGAAGGACAGATTTGTGATTTTGTAAAATTTCGTAATTGTAAATGATGTTAAAGAATATGTAGGATTACCAGTTGTGCTGTTTATTCCAAGCTATTTTGTGAAACATTGCAAATAATGGTTTTTACATACGAAAACAATATTATTGGAGGCTTTGTCTGCTGGAACAACGACATGTTTGTCACGCAAAGAGGATAAAGCATCCACAACCTCCGGGTTTTTGAATGGGTTAGAAACCCTTGTGCTCACAGTACATCGTAGTTTCTGAATGTATGATCAAATACCTTTGATCCATTCATACAAAGTGTCCAGTTCTGGTTCGTCTGGTTTGCACTTTACTCATTTTCTAGCATAGTCCTCAACTGCATCCATCAGTAACTTGAAGTTCTTTTTCCAGTTGATGGGCTGGGAAATTCTATATTTTGGTCCCTTGGCTAACAACTCTCTTACTTGTTCATTGGCAACGATTCCAAGGTCGGAAGTAATAACATGACCAGCTGGACTTTAATAGTATTTTGACGATGCACATCAGCAATCCGGAGGTTCTGATTTCACATCTTTGAGGTTAAAGGCCTATAAAACCCTCTTGTGGTTGAACATTTTGGGTGCAATAGACTCGGTGTAAGTATATGAAATTACAGGTGTAGCTTTATTTTTGAAGTAATCAGGTATTGTTTTTTTGTACAGATTTCTGGGGGAAAATATTGCTAATATTGATAGCATCTAAACCTTAATTGGCGAATTCTACTTTAAAAAAATTACGTTTTTCCTCATCTTCGGAAGTGATTTTTCAAATGTAAAATATTATACAATTACTGTCTTTTGATGAGGTAAATATGTGGTTTTGTTGACTTTTGAAAAACTGATATGCACTGACGCCAACGGCCCAAGTGAATGTCACATGGTTTTTCAAAAGTCAATTAAACCACATATTTACCGAAACAAAAGACAATAATTGTTTTATTCAATGTTCCTAGAAAGAAAAATATGTATTCAATAACAGTTATTTACCAAAACAAATTGTACGTCAAACATTTTACTGTTATTATACACGTAAAAGCACGCGACGTTTTGCGCGGTGAATATACTTTTTCAGCAGGTGAATATGCTTTTTTATTCAAAATCCAATTCATATAGAAAACCCTATTAAAGTTTTAACGACATGGAATAATTGATTTTATTCAAATGTTAATTCATGGTATTTATTAGCAACCGTTGTTATAAATGTCGATACATTGTGTTAGCCTTACAACATTGACTTAGCAATAGAGCCTAAATGATCACATATAGAAGCTATTAAATACAAACGTGGTTTGAAATATTACTATATTTAATAGTGTTAGAACTTAGAATTTCTATTAACCTTATATACTGAATCATTTTGCTTTTCTCTTTTTTCATCTTGAAATACAAAAGATGAAAGATAACGTATTAAATGTTACCAATTTTACTGCACCAAAAGATGATTATAAAAGTCAAATGTCTTTTCAATAATTATAAAGGCAAATGTATTGGTAAATGTGAAGTATGATACAAACGTTAATGCGCTGTTTAAACCAAAAAGAATTAAAAGTACAAAGTACAGCCAAACCCGAAACAATTTTTAGAGCTATGTGTAAGTGTTTACAATTACAACAAATTTATGTGTTTTACAATCCCAAGGTCATAGAAACAAAAGTCTGTCCTTTTGGTCGAGCATTTAAAACTGGGAAAAATCATGGTTTAACGGCATAGAACTGGGAGTAAAACACATTAAACAGTACCAAGTTTACTGTAATAGGTCATTTTTCCACAAAAATATTCTCAGGAAAGATTTTTGATTGTTTTCGAAATATAGAAAATTATATTTTTGGTATTGTAACTTTCAATTCTGTAAACATATCCAGTGCCAAAAAAAGGTTTTTTAGACTTATGGCCCTAAACATATGAGAAAAGTATTAGTTAGTTTAACTTTTATGCGTATAGCATGTTTTCAATAATTGATTTAAAGAAGTATTTTTCAAATTCACCCTTCTAAATATAATTGAGATAAATAAATAATAGTTATTCAACATGTTAAAAAAAAATCGTTTTAAATTTTGGCGGTCGCAAAAATTAAGATTGTGGCGATTAAAGTTCGTTATTGGCGACAGACTTTGGCAAAGGGATATAGTGGTTCGACTTCGTCCATCCTGTTTACTTTTTTTTCGGGTTTCTCGAACGTTATCCCTTTTCAGACAAAACTGGGAATTCACCGTGAATTCGTTACGATATTGATAGAAAATCAATTATCAGCTGATTGCATTTTATAGCTATCGACAACAAGGGACTAATCAATAAAGGCGTTGATAGTATATATTGTTTAATAACACGGCGTGGTTCAATGGCGTCACATTTCACTTACAGGATTTTTTTTACAATTTGATAGAAATAATTGTTTTGATGTGGGTACTTCACAATCGTTTAAGCGACGCACGTTTTTGAAGCAGAGTTTTATGTCTCCTCTTTTTTCTTTTAACAATGATCCGGAAAAGAAAACTGGTGTTACTGACTTTAAACTTTATCTTTTAACTTTGATAGAAATAATTGTTTTGAACTGGGTGCTTCACAACTTTTCAATCGTTTTAGCGACGCACGTGTTTGAAACATAGTTTTACGTCTCAACTTTTCCTTTTAACGATGGCACAGAAAAGGAAACTGTAGTTATGAAGAAAAATAATCAAAAGTAAGAAAAATCTCTGACTTTAGTCTTTATCTTTCACCAAGACGGCAAGTTAGTGTCCGATAAACTTATTGAAGATAAATCCCATGTTCCCAGAAGTTAAACATTAGATTTTTTTTATATACATTGGAATTTTACAGTATTTTTTTAAAAGTAAATGTTTGTTTTTATTGAGTGTTTATTTATTATTTTTTTACACCAAGATGTCTTTTAATGAAATTGGATACCCTGCATTAATCATGCTTTTCAATAACATATAATCAAATCACCGAAATACCCCCCTCCTAAATTATTAAAATCTATCATTCTGCATTTACAATAATATCTTGGTGTAAATTAGACACATCCATTCGGGCTAACGCACTCATATGTATCTAATATGTAGATTAATAAATAGATATGTAGTATTATAATAGACAACAATGTGACAAACTGATTTTATTTTGTTAGAAAGAAGGAAAATTTTAAACGAAAGCTGTGTTTAAGTTAGTTGGCAAAAAAAAAAAAAAAAAATGAAAGAGGCGAAAAATATATTTTTTTTGGCGAAAGAGGTGGCGAAAAAGAAATTTGACCCAGGGAAACCCTGCTTACTGGTTCTTTTTTTCTGTTATTAAAAATACAGATTATGGAGAAGTAGAATGGATATTGTCTTATATGTTGATATCAAGAACAACATATTTCAAAATCAATCAATTCAGTTGTATAAGATCGAGAATATCTAAAATGCACATTGACCAATGTGTTATTAGAGATTACAGTAATCAAATTGTAGCAATACGAGTTTCATCAATGGATCCGTTTTGTCATACAGCCTCTTCTAATCTTTAAAAAAAACTGAAATAATACTAGGTAACAGTTAAATGCAGGACATCAAAACTTTTTTTTTCATTTTGTGATACTCACATCCCCTCCAACTGTCGATTATTTGTAAACAGATCTTCAGACAAATTGCTGATCATATTTCCCGTCATAAATCTATAATCATAAAAAACCACCTAGCTATATATAATCTACACAATCATCGTCATAAACATAAGAGCATTGTCTGCTCTTTGGTCGGGTTGTTGTCTCTTTGACATATTCCCCATTTCCATTCTCAATTTTATTAACAAATTATTTGCAGAGAATAAGTTGAAACATATGTAATTGACAATGGCATTTAACCATACAAATTCATCGTATTATGTGAGCCTACTGTTGTGAGTGTTAATCAATGTATGTGTGTTTGTGTGTTCTTACATCAATGGTACCAATTGTACTGTACGTGGTGTCTATTTCGACTGTTGTACTGTACGTGGTGTCTATTTAGACTATTTGCGACTTCATGGAATAAGACTTTTGCTGGATTTGCAACGAATGTGTACTTGCATGATCATTACGACGGTTGTCATAACTGGATCAGTAACTGTTTATCCTACCGACGCATCCGAGTTCCTGAGTAAAATCCTGTTGTTTTTTTTGCTTTTTTTTTTGTGTGCGTTGTTTTGCACAGTCAAATGTTTCATTTCCGTTCGTGTACTTTTTTTGTCGTTTTTCGTTTTTTTGCAATTTGCGTTTGTCAGTTTTTCTTTAACCGACTAATTTTTAATGTCTTCCTAATATCTACCGTATCTTTTGTCGATTGTTTTTTTAAAGAGCTTATAAACCTTACAGAACCAAAGGTAAAGCCAAAACAAGACGATGTATTAGTGACGATACTAAATAGGTTTTTAATTTAATTTGTTCATATCAACCAGTACCACGAGAATAAATCAGTTTCGGTGGTTCTCTGGAAATGTAGAATGCACAATATACTTGTGTTTTCGCCCTTACGTCGTTCATATTCCAAAACATAAAAATAAAAAAAAAAGATAAGCTGTTTTTTCCGAACAAGAAGTTGATGACGTAATGGTTTTAAGAAAAGATATGTGCTTATACAATATATAATTCATAGCTTTGTTAAACCTTTTCCTTTGTTTGAATAACACAAACAATTTACTCGAGAGTCGTAAAGATATCAATGAAAATACAAATGTCTCATGTGTGAGATAACAACCAGATTTTACCAAAACATTCTAACTGTAAGTTTCATATTTCTCATGTGAACTAACGACTGATTGAAATGCAATATGATAGATCTAACCACAAAGGATGCGAATGAACACTTAGGGGGAAAGCATTTATGTTTTGTTGTTTGTATACTCTTGTTTGTATGTTTGTTATTGCCAGATCATCTTTAGTTTGTTGTTGATTGATGAGTTTAAATATCCCTTTGCTTTCTATTGGCTCTTCTCTATTTAAAAAGACTAAAAAGGTGTTGATGACCTTAACGAATGCTCTGAACAGTACTGAATTTACCGTAGTGAATAAGTCTGAAAATGACTTAATAATTTATTGTTCGATCTTTTAGGAGCTGTTCAGATAAAAATGACATTTTCAGTCTAAAATCTATTTGCTAGTGCTTTTTGGTGAAAACAATGTTTTTTTGCAAAATTTCGTTACAAATATTTCCTGTATTTTACCTTTGTGGACATTTATATTACTATTTGCACTTCCCCCTTTCCTCAAACCCGAATCTGCCCTATGCAAATGAGATGTTTAATCCTAAATTGTATTGAATGTTTTTGGATATTTTTTTTTTAAATACTCATTTCATTCATTGAAACGATATTCAAAAGCTTGCGTTTTATATCATTACCTTTTAAATATACTGTTACTGCTTACAAGGAAGCTTTTAAATAAAGGGTCAAAAGTGGTAAAGTTGAAATTATCTCTTCAAAACCTTTACAGATGTCATCATGAGTTTGATTATAGTTATGGAATATTTGTGTCACAGATGACTACCGATATGCTTCAGTTATCGGAGCCTCAATCATGTCCTATAGTCTCAATTTTCACATGACTGAATACAGTACTAATAAGATATAGCATTGTCAGTTACCGTGAGCAACATGATTACATGTCCGGAGCGACTACGGTAACCCTCTGTGTGGTATTCGTATTCCTCAGTCTTCAAGTTTCATATGTTGTGTCTTGTAGACAGTTGTTTGTCTTATGGTCGATTTTCTGTTTTTGCAGTGTTTTTGTCGGTTACTGATCGACTCATGGATTTTAGTGATCCTTTCTGTATCTGCCGGCTCCATGTCATAGCGAACTTGTCAATATTTTACATTCATTTTCAAACAGTCTTTTCATTAACCGTTTTTAACTTAGATTTTTTCAAAAATAAAAGGCACAATAAATCATGCAATTCAATGTGAACGGTTCATATCCGAGGTAACTTACGCCCCCATTTGTATTACTTAATTAGTCTTCAAATATCGTATATGTTCGAAATAAAAACAAAACAGTAATGACCAGGACAAAACTTATTCAATGCCAAAATTGAAACAATAGGTTAGGATAACCATTTTGTTATTATGTAAATATTGTCTCATCAACAATCACACTCATCTGATTAAAGAGATGTTCTACTTACATAAATAGCAATGCCACGTTGTTCCTGAAAACACCATCAGGTACGCTAGTTAAATTGTTGTTCGATAAATCCCTACATTAAAATAAAACAAGCTTAACTGTCTTAAGTGTAACACCTACAGAAAACAGAGGAAGTAGTTATATGAGAGTAATTCGTATATATACAAATACATAGAATGTGTCGATAGTAGAGGACGTAGTACTTAAAACTAACAAAGAAAACTAGGCAATCTAAAATAACTTTACAGCAAATAAAGAAATGTATTACCAGATCTGTATTCCAAGTTGCCTTCTAAGTGAAAACAAATGTAGTTACAAGTTGTCTAAGGGTATTTTATTTCATAATATAATTTGAATAAACAAACCAAAATTAAAATAGACAACCTTGCCAGTAGTTGGTTGTCTTTTACGAGATGTTGAGTGTATAATGTCCTATAATAATATGCCAGTTACTCACAAATTAATGCTGATGACAGCTATTTGACCTTTTTGTTTTATTTATTCATAACAGCTATATTGTTTCTTGTATGTTAATGACATCTGACTTTTTTCAAGACTTTTTGTTCTTCTTTAGATGAGTTTTAGCAAATTGTGATGTTTGGTGGCTGACGTATTCACGATAGCATTGCTTTTATCATTGTTTTCACGTACTATGAATTAAAATGCTGAAGAAATCTCTTACGACAGTAAATAATGTTTTTAGAGATAATTCTATAACGCCGTTTAGGAATTCATGATATCAATAAATGGCATAAGAGTTAATCTGGAAGTAATATTTAATATTCCCAAACATTGTCACATTAACCTATTATGTCTGTTTGAGTCGCTCACCCATTGTTGTCAATATAATGGAACTATAAACAAATGTCATACAATTAAGAAGTCTAGATAGCTAGAAAACCAGGTTCAACCCACCATTTTCTTCAGAGAATGCCTTTAGCAAGTCAGGAATATTACAGGTTTTTTTTTTCACTCGTTCTGTTGGTTGATAACATTTGATTTTGTCAGTTTTTAATGACTTTCCCCTTTTTGAATTTACCTTGGAGTTCGATATTTTATTATACTTTTTTCAAATAATAATTAAAAAAGGAAACACAAATCCACTTTGACCTTTTTGTACTTGAGCAAATCATTAGATGTAGGTTGTATATTTAGTTTTATTCTTATTCCATGCATTCGTCATACAAAGAAGCAATCAAACAATGATATTTCAACTCAAAACTACACATCAAAAGACGCAAAACAAGTTCAGGTTATGATCTTATACACTTTACACTTAACTGATCATTGACATTTAAAACGTGTACCTTAAACACCTTGATTATATTGTGATCTGTCAGTGAATTTGATAGGAAACATGCATGAAGTTGTTTATTCAGAAAAACTTTAGATTTATTTCCTTTGGTATTGATAACCTTCCAAGTTGGAAGTAAATTTGTACAAACAGGATAATTAATAAGATGTTAAAGGGTTTACAATAGTCCTATTTCAGCTGCATGTATTTTCTTTTGTTAAAATAGCGACGTCGCAATAGATTTAATCATCTTGTAGAGGTCCTCTTATGTACATGATACCAGTTGCCTTGACAACTATCTAATCTGGTATTTGATTGAATTCCTCTCATTCAATTAGACCGATTTAAGTGTAACGATATTAAGTATTGTATTTATTATTATTTTATATATATGTTTTTTTTTTTTCCTTTCGGACGTTCGATTTTAATTTAATAAGTCCTTCTCGCAATAGGACATGTTCGGTAATATAAAGCACAGTATATACCATATAAGCATATAACATGTGTGCCCGATTAACCTTGATAATGTTACAGGTGTTAATAAGATTTGTGAGTGTTCGTGTTCTGTTTTATATGTAAGATGCTGTTATTTTATTTGCCTATTCTAAAACAACTATTATCTGCGTAATTATGTCATGAACAATTTAAAACGTATTTGGGTGGTTTTTTTTACCAAGCATATTCTTTTTTCAACTTTTATATATCGTTTTTCTAAGATGATTTCACCTTATTTTGAATAATCCAGTTTTATTCACAGTTTAGAACGATATTTAAGTTTATCGAGTTCAGTGATATTTTGGTTCCTTAATTAATCCGTTTATCTTAAAATTGAAAAATATTTGTTACATGATTACATATTCTGAATATTTTATATACTTTTCTTAGTGTAAATGGTTTTAACTTTTGATACACAGTGTTATGATCTACTATCTGTATGAATGTTCTCAAGTACTTCGGACTCTCTCAGGCATAACACATTTCGCTTTCAGTATAAATGGCACTGTTATAGGTTCATCAACTTCCGTTCTTGAACATGTCTTTCTTTAAATTGTGATACAATTAATAATTTTCAGCTTCAGAGATTAAGATTCCAATCAACCCTCTTCATGCTCTTGAACCAAAAGTACTTAACTTTGAAAACAGTGGTGTTATAGATCAGATTTGACGTGTTAATATGGTTAAATCAGAAAGACTATCATAAGGTCGATCGACACAATAGGATATCAGTAATCACAAATGGACTTTACATAAACAATTTCGAAACAATTGAAGCTTTTAGCCAGCATGGCATTTGATAGTTTTTGGTAGCAGTTATTGATAATCAATACTTACAGGTATTTCAAAGCAACGTTAGAGGAGAACAGATCACGTGGCAAAATCGTCAAAGAATTCCTATGTATGTATCTTTTAAAAAGAAAAATTGATAACTTTTTAAAGACATAATCAAATGTGTAAATACACAAATCGCTTTATTAACGCCAAACATAGACAGTATGTATTCATGCAAATAATCAAATCTACACTCGATTGTTTCGCTTTGGAACTTTCATTACGCAATGTTAATTTATATCATAGTCCACTTTCAACACACTACTTCTAAGAAATATTACAGATGATTAAAATGAAACAGGAACAGCGAAAGATAAGCTTTGTTCCGCAATTTTGAACTATCATGCATACACCAAAGTCACTAGAAGATTATAGAATTGTTTGAATTGACTTATGAAAGATACATTGAAATATAACTGAAAGAGTGTGCTATAATATTATTTCCGTGTCTCATAGCTAACGATTGCTAATAAATTGTGGATTTTTTCTCTCCAGAAAACAAGAGTCTTAAACATTGTTAAAATGGATACTAGTGACATAAAAAACCAGCTGATTAGATCGATGCATCTAAAACACTTACAACATATTTAAAAAAAAAAAAAATAACGGGTATTAATAAAGAATGATATACGGTTTTAACATATTTACCGAAAACAACATTAGAATGCAAGCGTATGCGCAACCTGCAGTTATCTTGGTCGCCTCAAACCATGGCAAGAACATGCCATTTTTTCATAGAATGTGTCAAAATAACTTATCATGCTCTGCGCCGCAACATTGCATGAGTCACTCTTAGATCTGCTCGTGTCCATTTGTCATACATGCTATAGCATTTTAAGATGAACTGAATAAGCATTTTGGATGACCTATCTCAATTATCCTAGTTTGTACATGTTGTATATTTCAACAGAATTAAACCAGAGTTCAACATCGCGGAATTACATGACATTGTACAGACAACTACATTTACTATTGCCGTAATTGAAATATGATTTGCGATTTTCAAATTCTGTTAAATACATATATTTTTGTGTTATTGTTTTGTCTTTAAACAAATCTTAATAGCCGGCTGTTTTCGTCTTATTTTTGGGAGAAAATCAGAAAAAAATATTCGATGGTTGTTTAATTAACATTGCATAAACTGTTTGATGAAGTCATTGTGTATTGGAATTCACTTGGAAACACAACATAATGTCTCTCATGTCATCTTAAAGAAAAATCGTGAATCCTGTTTTAAATTCCATTGAATTTCAAAGATAAAGACATGCATTCTCCTCCATTGTATTGGATATCAAAATGACATAATTGTTCTCACCAACAAATTAAAAAGGATTATATTGGTGGGTCTTTCAAATGTTTCAAACAGACTCTTTCTAAATGATTAAAATCGTTTTTATCTTATTGCAGTAAACCAACCATTTACAAGACGTTTTAGACAGTGGACTTCTTCAGTATCTCAGTTATCTTCCGAAATTACATAGTAACAAATTATTTATTAGGCAAATACTATCCTGTAAACAAACAACATAAATAATTGAAGTTATGTTCCACTTACAAAAATATCAATGCCACATTGTTCCTGAAAACACTATCAGGTACGCTAGTTAGACTGGTGTCGTTCAAAATCCTAAATTAAAATTAAAAACAAGCTTAAATGTCTTATATTTTGAACACTTACAGAAAAAAAGTACTTATAGGAGAGTAATTCTTATATATACAAGTACATAAAATTTGTCGATAGTAAAGGAAGAAAACCATACACCAACAGAGAAATAAGGCAATCAAAAACTAATTTTATAGCAACTAACTTATTAATTCTAACATCAATTTATTACCAGATCTGCATTCCAAAGTGCCTTTGAAGTGAATTGTAGTCACTTGTTGTCGAACGGTGTTTTTATTTCATGATATTATTTGAATAAACAAACTTACACATGTTACACTTAAAAAGACAACCTTGTCAGCGGTTGTTGCCTTACAACAGATGTCGATTGTCGTATGTCCTATCATAATGTGCTTGTTACTAAACAGCTATTACTAGCACCAATATGTCCTTTGTCTTTTTTATTTCATTATTTCATAACTTCTATATTGTTTGATGCATGTTAATGACAGCTTGGTTTTGTTCAAGACTGTTTGTTATCCTTACGATAAGGTTTAGTTAATCATGTTGTTTGGTCGCTTAGCTATTCACGTATACCAATTGTTTTAATCATTGTTATCACATACTATGAACTATGGTTACAGGCAATTCCAGAAAACTGTTTATGAATGTATGGTCCCCATGAATGACATTAGAGCTGATCTGGGGTTAATATATAATATTACCCAACAGCTCTAAACATAGAATAATAATGAGGCATATCGGTATGTCATTACGATAATTTGAATATAATTCGCGTTAAAATGTACAGTTTTTCCTGTCCACTTACCAAGTTTTTACAAAACACTTTTATGTAAGATTCAAGTAATAAGAATATTTCAGTCGGCCAGAATTACCTGAATTCTTTTTCTAAAATATTGCATATAAACCGGATACATTTATTATATTTTAATTCCAACCTTATAACAATAATAAACAAAAATTAAATAATATTTGTACTTCCAACAAGTTATATATTTAGTTACATTCTTATTGACAATGATATTCCAAGTCAAAGCAACACATCAGAAGACTCAAAACAAGTTAAAACTATGATCCCATACACTTTACCTTTTACTTATAATTGACATTTAAAATGTGTGCCTTAAATTGGAAAGGCCAGATGCACGAGGTTGTTCGTTTAGTAAAACTATAGGTTTATTTCTTTTGGGGATTGATTTTTTTTTAAGTTGGAAGTTATGTTGTACACATAAGATAATTAGATAAATGGCAAAAGGTTTACAAAACCTAATTTAAGCTTCCTTTTTTTTCATTGTGTAAACATACTGACGTCCTTATAGATTTAATTATCGTGTAGAGGTCCTCTTGTGTACATGATATCAGTTGGCTTGAAGACAAATATTTAAACGTCTCCATATATGTTTTCAGATATTATTCGCCTTGTATTGAATATTTCTTTTAACCCGTCCCTGACCAATTTTAAAACTGCAGAGTAATTTCATTTCTTTACTTTATATTTTTATTATGGATGTACATGTATTTATTGTTTGGAAGATTATAAAAGGTACGACAATAAATATAATATAAATGGTTTCAACTTTTGATACAAATTTTTATGATCTACCATTTTTATGATTGTTCTAAATTACTTCAGGCTCTTTCAGGCATAACAAATTGCACTTGCAATACAAATGGTACTGTTTAGGGTACATCTTATCTCGAAGGCATTGAACACTTGTGAAACATATGTTTCCATATGCTTTCAGAAACAAACAGGACTTTAATAGATTACATTTTTGTGAGTGTGGCAAACGCAGTACTCAATTCATAAGCTCGGTCGACAAAATTATATACTAGGAATCAAAAATGAACTTTGCATGAAAATGTTCCCAAAACAAACAAAAAAATGACAAAAAAGTTTTCAGTCAGCTTGACATTGGATAGCTTTGATAAACAATACTCACAGTTTATAATATGTAGTCCTAAAGAAAAAACTCAAGTATCTATCTTATTCATATTCTGTTCTTATTATGTATTGTTTTGAGGAATGTTTGAAATATTATGAATATTTAAATATTCTTAATGTATAATTGTTTGAAAGATAACAAAACATATGAAAACAAAGAGATAATGCAACATGTTTAGCATGGCATATTTATAGCTTTGGTTAGCGAATATTTATAAACGATACTTACAGGTGTTTCAAAACAGTGTTAGAGGAGAACAAATTAGGTGGCAAGGTTGTCAAAGTGTTCCCATATATATATCTTTTAAAAAATGTAAATATGTATAATATTGAAAAAAAATAATAACATATAAATACAAAATCAAAAGATAAAAGTACATGCTTTAAAAATTCCAAACAGAGAGAGTATTTGTGCATAATAAAAGTCAAAAGACAAAGAAAATGCAATCGTTTGTCGCGCTTCACAACTTTTATTGACGCTCTTTTATTTGATATCTTAGACACTACTCCGACGAAATATAACAAGGATTCAGGACCAGCAAAATGTAAGCTTTGTTACGCAATTTTGAACAATTTTGTAAACATCAAAGTTACCAGAAGATGATGAAATTGTTTTGAGTTACATGTAAACGATAATTTTTTTTTAACTGAAATGTTGTGCAACATTCGAGTGAATACAGGGATGAAACCTGCACTTACCTCGATCTCCTCCCACCATTGCAACAAAATGTAATTTTCACATTGATTATGTGAAAACAATTTGTCTCGATCTGCGTGGAAAAATTGTATTGGTTACACCTCTAACCTTAGATCCGGTCGTATTGTGTTCATTTGCCAAAAAAATGTCTTCATGATTATTATATTAACAACATATTCAGAATTCCTATGGAAACTAAATGCGCTCCTCTTTCAACGTGTTGTTTGTTTTTCACATGAGTCGTATGTCATACAGGAGAATAAAAATAAGCTTACATTCTCCTTTAACTTCCAGTTCAGCTATATATATAATGTGCTCTCACAAAATAATTCAGTTTGGTGACTATATTAAGCACATCTATCTTATCGAAAAAAGATGATACCACAGAAACATAAATTGACTAACATTCAGCAATAATAAGGATTGCTGATAAGAAAACTTGAAAAACTGAGAGATGTTTTCAGGTTCCAATTGTGATGTTTCCATTTCTACGTTGCATCATTCGAGCAGCGTTTGATATATAGTATAAATCTACATGTTAAAACGATATTCAAGAGCTTGCGTTTCATATCACAATTTTCCAAAAAGAGTGTTACTGCTTTCAAAGAAGCTATTACATTAAGGGCCCAAAGTAGTAAAATAAAGGTAATCTCTTTTTAGGAGCCACAATCCTGCCCTATAGTCTCGATTGTCACATAATCTAACACTAGCAAGACTTAACATCGTCATTTATCATGGACAACACGACGGGTTCCATATATGGAGCATGCACTGCCTACCTGGCCGGAGCGACTGCATCATCCCAAGTGTGGAGTGCATGTCACGCAGTCTACATTGTTCATATGTATTGTTTTGTAGAAAGTTGTTTGTCTAATGGTCGATTTTTCTATTTTGGACATGGTTTTGTCAGTTTTTGATCGACTCATGCATTTTGATTGTCCCATCTTTATCATCTGCCTCCATGTAATAACGAACTGGCCAGTATTTTTACATTCATATTCAAACTTTCTTGTCATCCAATGGTCTTAATTCAATATTTCTCAAACATATGAGCTATACATCATGCAATTCAATGTAAACGATTTATGTCAGAGGTGATTTATAAATTGTATTACTTAATTTGTTTTTATAGAGCTTATATCTTCTGAAAAAATCACCAATGACCAGGGAAATGGTTTGGAATGCCAAAGTTGAATCAAACGATGAGGATTACAAATGCTTTATTAAGTTAATAATATCCTATCAACAGACATATTACCATGATTACAGTTATGATTTACTTACAAATATAGTAATGCCACATTGTTCCTGAAAACAGGTGCAGGTATGCTAGTTAGATTGTTGTTCGATAAATCCCTACATTAAGATAAAACAAAAACAAGCCAGTTTTTACATGCAAAAGTCTTTGATTTCGAACACTTACTGAAAACAGAGGAAGTACCTATAGTATTCATATAGATATATATATATATAAGTACATATAATGTGTCGACAGTTAAGGAAGAACTATTCATACCAAGGAACAGAATTAGGCGATTAAAAAATAATTTTACAGAACTAACGTATTGATTCTAATAGCAATCTATTCACAGATTTGTTTATGTTTTCATTGCATAACATGATTTGAATAAACAAACCAGAATTAAAAAAGACAACCTTAACACTTGACAAATAGGTGCTGATGGCAGCCTATTTGACTTTTTTTTTAATTTATTCATAACGATTAATTTGTTTGATGCATGATTATTACATTTTTAAACACTTTTTGTTGTCTTTTCCATATTTTTTTTTTATATATTTTGAATGTTTGGTCGTTGTGCTTATTGACATATACCAAATTCTTTTAAATCATAGTTGTCACGTACAATGAACGTTCATGTTGAACTTTAAGATGCTGAAGAAATATCTTACAACAGTAACAATTTTATGATGCCGTGTAGGAATGTAGAACCCTATTAATGACATAAGAGCTAATATGGTGGTATTATATATTTTCCAACATGTTTCAAAAAAAAAAAACAATTAAAAAGGCATCTCGGTATGTCATTAAGGTAATCAGAATAGAAATTGTTAATAGTTCCTGTCGAAGTTTTAATTATTTTACCCAACACATTTTATGTAACATTCAAGTAATCAAGATATTTCAGTCGGTCAGACCTGCCTGAATTCTCCTTCAAGCAATTTGAAATAAGCTTGTAAGAGGATATATTTACCTTTTATGCAAAACTAAAAATAGTGTTCATGAAACTATATTTTACTCTGGATTATTTCAATATAACTATTCAACCTTGACTTTGTTGTGCTTTGGACTTGTGCTTTGGACAAGACATTAGATACAGGTTTTAATATTTAGTTACATTCATATTTATAACACCAACACTTCTGTATTAAGTGTGGCATTTATTCTATTTTTGGAAGTTCGTTCTTGGTCTAATAAGTTTCTTCCCTAGGTTTTATATCTTTGGTATTATTAAGCACAGTGTGTATTGTAAAATCATATAAAATTTTCCTAAAATCTTTTGATAATATAACAGCTGTGGAAATGATTTGTAACTTTACATGTTCTGTTTCACATAAATTGACGATACTGTTATGTCATTCGCCCGTTCTAAAACAACAATAATCAGTGTAAATTATGTCATGAACAATTTCCAACTTATTGTATTCGCTTTGTCTACACAACATATATTTATTTGAATTTCTCTATATCTTGTTCTCAGGTTAGTCCACCTTATACACATGTTATATTGACTTTCTTTTTGTTGCACAGCTTGGAGCTATATTAAGGTCTAATGAGTTCAGTGATATTGTCTTAAATGATTCCGTTAATCGTAAAATTAAAAAGTATCCTTTCGTTGCCGATGGTATGTATGTTTGTCGTCTTTTAGCCTGTGCTATATCGAATTGAAATCTAAAGAGTAATCGTATTCTTAATATCTAATTTCCTAAATTTATATATATATATAAAAAATGCGTGAATATACAAAATATAACAACTTTTTTTATAACACTCATTTATTTTAGTGTGTTAAAATTACATTTCTAAGCATTTATGTAATGTAATTTAGTAACTGCATCAGTTTATTTTCAAACTGATCCACGCCTAGATAGATTGAATGTTGATTATTGCTATTTTTAGACACAATATATATATATGTATTTCTATGCTTGTCTGTCTATGTGTAGTGACAACTGTAAAGTATACCTTGTCCATTGAATTTCTTAAGATTAAGAAATACCAGGCGTTAAAAAATATATAAAGTTGCCTCGAAAATCAACCTAACAATGTTAGAGTAGATCTGATTTTTTACTTCCTAATATATATGTTTATACATTAATAATATGTAGTCCTAAAGAAAAACTCAAGTATCTATCTTATTCATAGTCTGTTCTTATTTATTATGTATTGTTTTGAGGATATTTGAAATATTATGAATATTTAAATATTCTTAATGTATAATTGTTTGAAAGATAACAAAACATATGAAAACAAAGAGATAATGCAAAATATTTAGCATGGCATATTTATAGCTTTGGTTAGCGAATATTTATAAACGATACTTACAGGTATTTCAAAACAGTGTTAGAGAAGAACACATTAGGTGGCAAGGTCGTCAAAGTGTTTCCATTAATTTTTCTTTTAAAAAGGTAAACAAATAACAATAAATGAATTGCTTGATAAAATAACTATACACAAATCAGCTCAAATTATTTATGCATGAAAATAGTCGAAAGACAAAATATTATTATCGATTGTCTCTCTTTCAATTTGTATTGGCGCTATTTATTTTCAAAAGAAAGTCCACTTTAAACACACTACTTTTTCTAAATAAACCTGAAATATATTTACAATAGTTTGCGTAATGCAGTTATCAAAGAACTGGTTATCGGGCATATAAACATATATGTTGATATAAAAGTAAGACGATGGGATATGATTGTCAATCAGACAACTATCAACCAGTGACCAAATGAGGTTGTTATAAGAAACTATAGGTTACAGTATGACCGTAAACAATGAGCAAAACTTTGCACGTAAATTCAGCTATAAAAAGCATCGACAAATGTAAAATAATTCAAACTTAGTCACCTAACTATCAATCATTTAGTAAGATGATGTCATCTTCATTGTGGAACATATAATGAAAAGAGAGAACCAACGGTCGATGTTTGGTACCGGTAGAAAGAAAACGAAAAACAAATATGGAGGACAGAAATAACCGACAGCAACTGACTTACAGGCCGTATTGGCTTAAAACAAGATATACGAATTGATTAATTTGATATGATTTGATCTAATTGATGTTTGAAAAAAAAACAGTTCTTTTGTGTTTCATATTTACACACATGACCAACATAGATACACATTTATCGTCATAAAAAGAGATCAACTTATACTTCGCAAAAAAATGCTTCTAGTAAAGCATTCTCTTTGTTAATGTATGTATCATTGTCATTTTGCTTAGTTTCTTTTGTTACCTATCCTGACATCGGACTCGGACTTCTTTTAAACTGAGTTTTACTGTGCGTATTGCTATGTGTTTCTTCTACATTGGCTAGAGGTATAGGGGGAGGGTTGAGATCTCACAAAACATGTTTAACCCCGCCGCATTTTTGGAGCCTCTGGCCTTTGTTAGTCTTGTATGTTTTTTAATTTTAGTTCATTTATATGTTTTGGAGTTTAGTGTGACGTCCATTTTCACTGAACTAGTACACAATTTTATTTAGGGGCCAGCTGAGGACCACCTCCGGGTGCGGGATTTTCTCGCTGTGTTGGAGACCTATTGGTGGGCTTCGGTTGTTGTCTGCTCTTTGGTCGGGTTGTTGTCTCTTTGACATATTCCCCATTTCCATTCTCAATGTTATCTTAATTAGATATCAATATGCTTAAACTTTTGTTTGACAACATATTACATACGTTAAGAAGATATATTTTTAATAAACAATCAAACTTCTAACTGTGCTCTAGATTCGGTCGTCTTGTTCCGTTGTTCATATTGGACCTACTTTATACAGGAAGCCAACAGATAAATGAAAAGACGCTAGGGTTGTTTTTTCACTGTATGTTCCATAATGAAGATGACATCTTCTTACTAAATGATTGATAGTTAGGTGACTATGTTTAACGCATTTGTCTAACCAAACTAAAAATAAAAGATAAACAGTTAGTCAATGTCATATGTAGACTGATATCTACAAATTGACAATAATGGTCGTTTGGAAACGCAACGTTTCGACAAAAATTATGATTTCAGTTTCCCAGTGGTGAACTTTTCTTTTTTATATAACATAATTCCAGCAAAGACTGCATATGGAGTTTATATTTCCCAATAAAACGATATTTCAGAGCTTGTGTTTCCTGTTAACAAGAAAGCTTTTGAGCAAAGGATTCCAAGAGGTTACATTGAAGACATCCATTTGAAAATTTGTCAGTTGTCATTAAGAGTTGATAGACCATAAGATCTGTGTTAAAAAGACCACGCATATGTTCCAGTTGTCGAAACAACAATCATGTCCTCTGTTCAAAGATTATGACATCCGAAAATGAGACTCATCTCCGAATTTGTACTTACCATGTGCAATAAGACGGGTGCCACTTGTGGGGCAGGATCTGCTTTCCAATCCGGAGGTTCTCTATCACTCAATGCTGTTTGTTTGGTTCGTTTTGCTCACTCTATAGTTTCGTATCTTTTATTTTATGAACGTGTTTGTCTTTTCGATGACTTTAATTTTTTCCATAACAATGTCCGTTTATCTCGACTTATTAGATTTGAATGTCCACTTGGTATCGTTTGCCCTTTTTTTATTTGGGTTGGCCTTTCGTTAAAGAGATAAGTTTGGTAACAACGTCGTGTCTGTGATGACTGATATTGTAATACGATACTTGCAATATAGACAAAGCAACATTGGTTCCAAACAGGTTTTCCGGAAGAGTTGTTAATTTATTCTCTCCTAGGTTTCTGTAAAAACGATCAATTGATAAATCTTGAGTAGGAAGTTTTGATATTTAGAATGCATGAATGCATGACAAAAACACTAAGCGTACACGAAAACTCAAAAGCAAAGGAATATCGGTCAGTGTATATTTGCGTCCATTCGTTTTTCGTTCTGAAATATCAAAAACAAAAAACGAAAAACGAAAGTGTTTTCATTTTTCGTTTTTGATTTCTCAAAAACCAAACTGAAAAACAAAGTGTTTTCGTTTTTCTTTTTTTATTGCTCAAAAAACCAAAAAAAAAAAAAACGAAAGCATTTTCATTTTTCGTTTTTGATTTTTCAAAAACCAAAATGAAAATCAAAAGTGTTTTAGTTTTTCGTTTTTGATTTCACTGAATAAGAAAAACATCTACATTTGGATTCAATTTCTGTATTTTGCTCTATTACATTCTCGTTTTACGTTTTTAAAGTATGCACAGAGGTTATCAGATCAATAGTATCTAAATCGGAAATAATGTCGACGGATGGAAAAGACTTTATCAATCTGAACAATAATGATTTATGTTCCCTTGGTGCCGCCTGGAGTCAAATTACAATATATAGTAACCCCTCTTCACGGGTACGAGGTATTTTAATCAAATTATAAATACTAGTATGTATACAATGTGCGTCCAACTCACACTTTGTCATGCACCACCGTCCCTTGGTGGCTTTTGCATGCAAGTTAAATTACATATCCAATGAATTGCAGATATAAACAAAATGCTCAGCGGGGCGCAGAATGATACGACCGCAGATGTCGAAGTATGAACAGCGGGGACAAGTATGGACACTTAATTCAACCTTGATACAGCTCTGAATTTGAATTTTGATTAAATATTTGACAAAGCATAGGTTACTGACACAGAATAAATGTGGTCAAAGACCTGAAAAATTTGAAATTGGACTTTTATAAAATAAGGAGATGAGGTATAATTGACAATGAGACAACTATCCATCAAGGTTCAAATCAAGTTGATGTAAGCAATTAAAGGTAACCGTAAGGCCTTCCACAATGAGAAAAACACCATACCATATAGTAGGCTATAAAAGGCCCCAACATAAAAAATATGAAACAATTCGGTTGAGAAAACTAACGGCCTAATTTTTTACAAAACAATTAACGAAAAACAAATATTACAGACAAAAACCAACGACAACCACTGTACTACAGGCTCCTGAATTGAGACAGGCACGTTCAGAATGTGGTCCAATATTAAAAATCTAAATACATTTGTACAATGTTAAATTCAGTACCAAGAATTTAATCTACTAGTATGTAGGCTGTTGTCTGCTCTTTGGTCGGGTTGTTGTCTCTTTGACATATTCCCAATTTCCATTCACAATTTTATCAATGGACAATAACAGCTAAATTTGTCAAGTGGTTAGCTTCTTATATATATATATATATATATATATATATATATATATATATATATATATATATAGCATTCTGAAACTTAATTTACATAGAATAATAACAAACCTACCACCAAGTTCTTAAAAAGAAATGAAAAAAAAAAATCGCAAAATATCATTCATCATTAATACAATATCTTAAAAAAATCGATAAAACTTACCTTTAATTGTTTTTTTTTTTTTTCAAAAGATCTATTATTGAACAGAAAAATTCAAACTATATTTATACATAATTTCTTCTATAAAATAAAAATTAAATGCGGTATCTATTTTTAACTGTGATTCTACTTATACTTTCTATCAACTGTGCAATACAACTCTGAACTTTGATTGTGAATAAATATTTGACATATCATAGGTTTCTGACACAGAATAAATGTGGTCTAAGAACTTAAATCAAAGTACTGAAGTTCTGAACATCGGATGACCGCAAGTTCTGGTGGATGGTCACAAGCACTTGTCTCAGAAAAAAATCTCATCTGTATACCTGAAAGTTAGGTTAAGGTACATAGATATATTTTTTTCTGAGACAAGTCGTGTGTGGATGATGAATGAATGACAGAATAACTATTATATTGTAGTTATATACTCATTTGTTATCAGTATACTCTGGTTAGATGTTATATATTATATATATTTGTATAACAGTTATATATAATTTTCATCAATTTGTATATCATTCTATTCTATTTTTCTAATGATAGTGCAGTGCAAATGTATGGTGGACACTCTTCTGTAATAATTCGTTTTTCTAATAGATCGAATTTGAGTAGGCATTCTTATTTTCCCGCGTTTGTTGCAAAACGTTCTTCTGCATCTCTACCTGATGATGTAACATCGGTTCTAGCTGTAGTGAGAAGTACAACCGCCGACTGGACTTTAACCAGAAGGAATGGACAGTACACTCTAACAGTTAGATGGCCGCCATTAGGAAATGATTCAACTAAAATAGAGACAACAAAGTATACAAAGCACGGACAGAGAGAAATACTCGCCGCCTCAAAGCTTTCATTCAGAAGAGAAAGTCCGATACGTATGAAACTTGATCAAACCTAGAGGAGATGGGTACACGTACCTGCTCCAGTCAGCATGGGAGACGTGGGAGTACATGAATTACTAGAAACCACATCAACCGAATGCAGAAATCTATCCCCATCAGTTGGAGCTGTACAAGATCTACAAAATGATCCGCCTGCCCTAAAGGTGCCGAGGGTCGACCACCATCCACAACAAATGAGACAAATATACACCGGAGTTACACTGACGTGGTAGTAAGTAATTAAAGGCCACCATACGACCGTCAACAATGAGAAAACCCCATACCATATAGTCGGCTATGAAATTCCCAGAAATCAAAATGAGAAACAATACAAACGTGAAAATTAACGGCCTAATTTATAACAAAATAATTTACGAAAAAAACATGATCAACATGAACCAACAACAACCACTGTACTACATGCTCCTGGCTTCGGAATGGCACATAAAGAATGTGGCGGCTTTATTCATTCAATCCCCTAATCAAACCTGGGACAGCACACCATAAGATAAAAAACTGTAAAATATCAATTGCAATTGGCTTCACTAAAAATGTTGGTACGATGCACAATAATCACTTAGCACCGAAATAAGAGTACTCGCAGTTACTGAAAGCTATTTCAAAGCCAATTACAACTAATAACAATCATGTTCTCCAAGACTGGTTGTTCTTTCATACCGAAACAACTACTAACGATGTATGAAACAATGGTACATTTCATATAAAAAAGCATGCAGAGACAGACATGATTGTGAAACGACTGTTTTTCAACCGGATATAGATAAGACTATTTAATTTTGAAGCTTTACTTGCATCATTGAAATACAAGTTTACTCGTCATACTAGCCTATTGTCAGAAAAAATAAATCTACAACGTGAATTGTTGCGATACATAAAAAAAATGTTCGTTGGCTTATAACAAACTCCCAACTAAAAACTTTTTTGCATTTGAACACAGACTGGTGGACATGAAGGCAGACTAGTGGAAACAGAAACTGACTTGTGAACATGCAGTTAGACTAGTGAACTCGGAGACATACTGGTGGACAAGTAGACAGAATAGTAGGCACAAAGACGTACTGGTTAATATGTGGTCAGACTTGTGGACATGCAGAAAGACTAGTAGAAAGATCGGTGAAAAAGCAGACGAACTAGTGGACTAAGACAGACTGGTAATCATGTAGACAGACTTGTGGACATATAGTCAGACTGGGGGAAAACTGGCATGGGGGAAGAATGGCTATTTAACAGTGGTATTATACCTTGAAATTGGTCAAGAAATGAGCAACGTATGAAATTGGTCAAGAAATGAGCAACGTATGCAAAGTATAAGAAAAGTATTGTTTTAGGTTGCACTTTGTAAATACAGCTGTTTCTCAAACCACGCCTCTTTTGGGGAGATATAGAATATTCATAGATAATCAATTTTGTTTACATACTGGTTCCCAGTTATGATCTCTAGGTTTCATCTCATAGAGACATAACTTGGGAATGTTACCAGTAAATATACATATGCATATTGTCTATATAGAAATCTGTGGTAATCCTACAGTCAAGGTAGGGATAGTTAAGAAATTTAGTGTTAATTTAAACTCTTAGAAGTTCGGGGCATATAAACGTTGAAAATATGCCACACAGCCCTATATTTTGACCTTTGAAAAAATTGTAGTGCATATGAACTTTCCATTCTAGGATATGATTTTTTTCAAAACTTCATAGTAAAAGTGGTACAGTTTTAGCCGTAAAAGGAGTTCCTATGGGAAATTGCATTGTCAATATTTACAGAAATGCAACCTATAAGCCCTTTTTCCTAAAACGATTCATTTTAGACTTATATTGAAGTTATTGTCCGGAAACCAGAAAATCCTAGTTTTTGTACCGTTTTTGGTCCGTAATTCCACAACCACAACCCCATAATGAGTCACAACATTCCTCATGAAGTATGGAACCTTGTGGTACAAATTCATTGATACCATATGTATAATTAAGTTAAAAAATGCTTTTTTATTTTTATTCCTACAAAGTTGAGGGACAATAACCCTCAAATCCATTCCAACCTTCCTTATGTGGTATTAAACTTTGTGGTACAATTTCATAAAGATACACCATGTATACTTAAGTTATTGTTTGGAAACAAAATGTCTTCGGACGACGACGACAAATGTCATTATACGACCAAAAAATCACTCTTTAATGCAAGGTTGTGTCTGAGATGGTAATGATGGATGGCTTTTTAATGTCCAGTGGCAAATTAAATGAATATTCAGGACGAGAACATGTTATTGTAATATGAATTATTAACCCTGCTTTTGATAAGACCGGCACACTAAGCTGGACTTGCTAGTTCGCGATGTAATAGTTCGCAGGAAGACATGTTATCCTACGCGGATTAAATATTTTGACTCCGAGCCGACCATTCTCTGCTTTTCCTTTTTAATGCCGCATGCTTGTAGAGCAGCAAAACAATTTTAAAATCTTCGGTTTGACCAGACCGAAGTTCCCATAATCTCCGCAATTTCATGCACATCTTCACA
Organism: Mytilus coruscus; assembly: GCA_017311375.1. NCBI lineage: Eukaryota > Metazoa > Mollusca > Bivalvia > Mytilida > Mytilidae > Mytilus > Mytilus coruscus. Next base: position 75,151,374 of record CM029598.1, on the reverse strand, counting down.
TTACAAGTTGCAACACTATGCAATATCATTGGGTTCTAAAAAAAACGTTTAGAAAACTATGTCAATGTGATTCATTTAATATTTAAATATAATAATTTTATATTTTATTATAGATAAAAACAAGGAAATTTGAATGTCTTTGATTCATTAATCACCTTAGTTCAAATCATAAGTTAGGCGGTCTATTCTGTTTACATTAAGTTGGTAATACACCGGGATATCAGTGGCTATGAAAAAGGGGGAAGGGGGGAGACAATGTACAACGTAAAACGAAAAGTAAATAGAACAAAATACAGAAATTGAATCCAAATGTAGACGTTTTTCTTGTTTAGTGAAATCAAACACTTTCGATTTTTATTTTGGTTTTTAGAATAAATCAAAAACAAAAAATGAAAACACTTTCGTTTTCCATTTTGCTTTTTGAGAAATCAAAACGAAAAACGAAAACACTTTTGTTTCTCATTTTGGTTTTTGAGAAATCAAAACTAAAAATGAAAACACTTTCGTTTTTCGTTTTTTTTTTTTTGATATTTCAAAAAAAAAAAAAGAATGGACGCAATTATACACGGACCAATATCGCTTTTACCAATGTTTATTTTCTAATCTTCATTTTAAAGTCACAACGAGGCCTTCACGATGGAGAAAAAAAAAACACGTCATATTGTTCATGCATCCGAAGCGCTTTTTCTGGATTTAACTTCATCAGGAACGCTCAAAGCCGAATATTTGAAAGCCAAGGATGTAAGAACCAAAACAGTTTATGAGCTTTTTTACCAAAAAGGACCTAAAAAAATAGCCCATTTCATCTAAGGTCACATTTGCCTGAGGGAGTTGAAACCTTAGTTTCTGAAATTTCAAAATTTATTAAAAGACAATTTTAGAAAGGTTTGTTATAAATCATGTCAGTATCGATGTACTGACTGCCGAGCTGATGCTACCCTCGGGTCTGATAGTCCACCAGCAGAACTATCAAATGCCTCCAGATTTAAGACGAACGGTTTGAGCAACATCTTTTTGTACTATATGCAACTATGCCTATATATCGCTATATAGATGATGTCCTTTCACTGAATAATTCACAGTTTGGTGAGTGTGTTAAACGCATCTATCTTATCGAATTTGAAATAAAGGATACCACAGAAATATATCTTCACTGACATTAAAAAATGATAAGGTTTGTTGATAACACAACTTTAAAACAAGAGAGATGATTTCAGCTTTTAATTTCTATGCAGCAATAATTTAGCAGAGTTTCCTATATTGTATAAATCTGCGTGTTGAGAGAATATTCAAGAGCTTGTATATCATATCATTATTTCATAAAAAAAAGTTTTACTGCTTTCAAGGAAGCTATTACGTAAAGTTGTAGTTATCTCTTCGAAACATTTAAGGATGACTTCACGAGTTTGTTAATCATGTTAATCGTGATGGAATATATGTGTCACAAGTAATGACTACCGATATGCTTCAGTTGTCGGAGCCACAATCCTGTCCTATAGTCTCGATTTTATAATCGAACACCAGTAAGACTTATCCTTGTCATTTATCATGGGCAACACGACGGGTTTTTACATATGGAACATGCACTGCCTACCTGTTCAGAGCGACTGCTACGCTAGTTAGATTGTTGTTCGATAAATCTCACATTAAAATAAAACAAGCCAGTTTTTACAATTACAAGTCTTAAATTTAACAGCATTTTTTTACCAGATCTTCATTACGAAGTTCCTTTTAAGTGAAAAAAATGTAGTTAGCAGTTGTATAAAGATGTTTTTATTGTATAGTACTATTTTAATAAACAAGTCAAAATTAAAGTAGACAACCTTAACATTTGCTGATTGTCAAATAACAGATGTTGGTTGTCTTATGTCCTCTCATAATGTGCTTGTTACTTAAAAAAATGGTGTTGATGGCAGCTAATTGATATTTTTATTTAATTAATTCATAACGTTTCTTTGTTTGATGCATGATAATGATATTCTTTTAATGATTGTGTTTTCCTTTCTTATTTTGGATGTTTGGTTGCTGTGCTGATACATGTATACCAAATTCTTCTTAAATCATGATTATCATGCACTATGAACGTTTATGTTGAACTATAAGATGCTGAACTAATATCCGACAACAGTAAACTTCATTGGTAAGAGACAATTCTAGAACTCTGCTTAGAAATGTATACTCCCTATTATTGACATAAGAGCTACTCTTGAGGTAATATATATTTTCCAACAGGTTTCAAACAGAGAAAAATATAAATAAAACGCATCTCGGAACGTCGGTTTAAATAATAAGAATAGAAATGCTGTCATTATTTTGAATTCTTCTTGTCAAAATACTAATGTTTTACAAAACATGTTTTATGTAACATTCAAGTGATTAGGATATATCAGTCGACCAGACCAACCTGCATTATTTTTAAAGCAATTTAAAATAAATGTTTAACTGGATATATTAACCTTTCATGCCAACTAAAAATATGTTCATGGAACTATATTTTACTTTGGATAATTTCAATATAACTTTTCATAATTGATCTTGTTGCACTTTGCACAAGACAGTAGAAATAAGGTTCCATATTTAGTTACATTCTTATGCGTTACACCCCCAAATAAACCAACAAAGATTTAACAAATAAAAAAAAAAAACATCATAGTATGTATTAGATACAGAACAAAGGTAACAAAACACCGGCCGGTGACAAAAGTTGACGTATAGTTTTTCTGCGCGAATATACAGGTCAAATCCGACCTGCTTCTCACAATAATTCTCTTGATTAGACGCTTGCTATTTTGATTTACAGCATATTTAATACGTTAGAAGACATATTTTCTATAAACAATCAAAATTTTAACTGTGCTCCAGATTCGGAAGGCTTGTTCCTTTATTCATATGAGACCTACTTCATACAGGAGCTTTTCAAAAGGAATGAAACAACGCCGACATTGTATTTTCACTTTATGTTCAACAATGAAAATATACGTCATATTACTACATAATTGATAGTATGGTGACTATGTTGAACGCGTTTATCCCAACAAACACTTCCGGGTGCGGGATTTTCTCGCTGTGTTGAAACCCCATTGATGGCCATGGGCTGTGTTCTGCTCTTTGGTCGGGTTGTTGTCTCTTTGACACATTCCCCGTTTTTGTTCTCAATTTCATAGTTTAACTGACATCTAGAAATTGACAATTAGGGTCGTTTGAGATCAAAACTTTTCGACAAAAGGGATGTCAGTTTCCCAGTTGTGAAATTTTCTTTTAGATGTAGCATTCCAGCAGGCACTGCATATAGAGTTTATACCTACCAGTGATACGATATTCCAAAGCTTGTGTTTCCTATTATGACTGCCTCAATAGAGGGTTGCTGCTTACAAGAAAGCTTTTGAGCAAAGGGTTCCAAGTAATAACATTGAAGTCATTCCGTTGAACATTTTGCAGTTTATATTAAGGGTTGGTAGACCATAATATCTATGTAATATGACTACAAATATATTGCGTTTGTCGTAAAAACAATCGTGTTCTCTTTTCAAAGATTGTGACAACTCTGAATGAGACTCATCTCCGAATTTTTATTTAACATGTGCAACAAGACGGAGATCACTAGTGGGGCAGGATCTGCTTTCACTCCCAGAGGCCTTGTATCACAAAATGCTTTTCGTTAGGTTCGTTTTGTTCAATCTATAGTTTCCAATGTTTTGTTTTGTGAACTTGTTTGTCCTTTCGTTGTCTTTAGGTTTTATTTTCATAGCAATGTTCGTTTGTTTTAACTTATGTGTTTTGAATGTCCACTTGGTATCGTCTGCCTCTTTTCTAAGGGGGTTGACCTTTCTTTTAAGATTTTAGGTTTAAATCGTCGTCGTGTTTGTGATGACTGATATTGTAATAAGATACTTGCATTTCCAACAAAGCAATATTGGTTCCAAACAGGTTTTCCGGAAGAGTGGTTAGATTATTCTTACTTAGGTTTCTGTAAAAAAAAGAATTTGAGTCACTGAGGTCTTTACCATGGAGCAACAACACTCAAATTCCTGCAAGTTAAAGACAAGCGGTTTGAGCAGCATCATTAGAATTATACTCTTTGCAACTATACATAAGCAGATTTGTTAATGCAGTTCTTGTTTAATTTTCATAAGCCCGACATGGAAATTGACCAGGCTTTGAATTGTGTACACCAAATGCGCGTTTCGTCTCCGTAAGACTCATCAGTGACGCCCGAATCCGAACAATTTGACGGACAAATTAAAAACAAAGTTGAAGAGAAAATTCCGAAAAGTTGTGCTGAAAGGGTTAATGCATTGTATGCTAAAGGGAAGAAAAATCTACGTTTTTTAACAATTGACCTTTTTATAAACAGCAAATTTACAGAAAATAAACATATCAATCATATTTCATGTCAACACAAAATTGCTAACTATTGGGCTGATGGTATACTCTCGAGGAAAACGCACACTTGCAAAGACATCGACCCAATGGTTGTAAAAACTCATAAAAAAGTTATGTTTTGATTACGCCAGACGTGGTTTTTCTATGTTGTGATGTAACACTATTGTTTCAGTTTAGGGGGAAGGTTGGCGCTTATCAAAACCTTTGAGCCCGCTGCTTTTGTTTGCATCTGTCCTAAGTCAGTAACCTGATGTTTATTGATTGTCGTGTGTTGAAGTGGTTCATACGTGTTTCTCGTTTCTCGTTTTTTTTTTTTTTTATAGATTAGACCGTTGGTTTTCCTGTTCAAATGGTTTTACACTAGTCAATTGTTGGGCCCTTTATAGCTTGCTGTTTGGTGTGAGCCAAGGCTCCGTGTTGAAGGCCGTACTTTTACCTATAATGGTTTACTTTTACATATTGTGACTTGGATGGAGAGTTGTCTCATTGGCACTTATACCACATCTTCTTATATCTATATAGAAATATCACCACAGACGTGCTGACTACTGGGTTGATTTTGCCCCTCAGGGACGGAACGTCCACACGCAGTACAAATTAACTTAGTTATATTCTCCAAAAATTATTGATTATAAATAACGGCTTCCTGTGTGAAAGTGATTCTCATAATATATATAAGTTATAGAGACATTTTGATGTTAAAATGAAGGTTTGAACCAATTGGTCGATTGACTGATAGATTGGTGTTGAACGCCAGTTTCAACACTTTTGGTTTTTTCTTGGCGGTCAGTTTTTATTGATCGAAGAAGATGGAGTGCCCGAATAAAACCACCGACACTCGGCAGGAAAGCACACTCCTTGCTAATTAAGATTGAAATCAAACATACCTGCCACGTGCGGGGTTTGAACTTACAACCTCTGTGTTGACAGGCTAGTTGGACAACTTAGGTCATTTTGTCACCGAGGCCATATGTTTGAACAAAGTTTAGAATATTTAAACAACATTATACCCTTATTAGAATTTGTGGTTTGGGTTGTCCATTTCGTTCATACTCAACACTTTGTCTAAATTGCATTTCTTCAAGCATTGTTAAGTCTCTAGATATATGTTTCTGAATTTATTACTATGCGTTCATTCTAGGTTTTGTTTGGGCTCTTGTTGCTCAGTTTTATTTTTCTTTGTTGTGTTTTGTAGACTGTTGATAACTTTTCATCGTTTTTGGTTGTTTTTTTTTTTTTTTTTGGTTGCCATGGCGTCCGTTTATTTTTCACTTATGAGTTTGAATATCCCTTTGATAATGTTTTTTGGCATCTCTTGTAGGAGCTTCAAATGACGGTGTGACTGTAAATTTAGCAGAAATTTACATAATTTATGTAAATTGAAACTGTTTGAGATAAATCGGGCGAGGTTTTCTTATGTCTTTTATTCTATTTAGGATACTAACATTATTTTCAGGGTAATATTATGAGCAAATACATCATCAGCCTATTTCTGTTTAGAAATCTAAAGTACAGAATGCAGTTAACCTATGAATATACCAACTTACAAACACCAAACATAAGTCAACTAAGAAAACAATTATTACAAACATATGGATGAATCCACCAATTTCCCAGATTCAAAAAACTATTATTCATTTGATTGTCCGGAAAATGATTGACATTTTTACTTTATTTCTTATCCTTACTGCTGTGTAACATATATACAAATCAACTTCTTATAAGTAGTATAATGTTTTTACTGCAAAGATGCCTCAATTTACTTTTATTCTACACGTTTTTGTTTAAGTCGTTGACATTTGCTATCAGCTTACATCATTACCAGTAAAAGTTAAAAAAAACTGATGTCACCACAACTCCTACTTCAACTACTACATGCACTACTGATACTACTACTACTACTACTACAACTACCACTACAACTACCACTACTACCACTACTACTACTACTACTACTACTACTACTACTACTACTACTTCTTCACTACCACTACTCACCACCACCACCACCACTACCACCACCACTACCACACCACCACCACTACCACCACCACCACCACCACCACCACCACCACCACCACCACCACCACCACCACTCACCACCACCACCACCACCACCACCACCACCACCACCACCACC
>CM029598.1:74957351-75132351 GCA_017311375.1 Mytilus coruscus | reverse complement strand
CAGTAAATTTATACTTACATTTGATATACATTAACATAATCCGCAAAAGTATCTCTGTATAAGGTTCTTATGGCGTTGTCAGACAAATTTCTAAATTAAAAAATCATGCAATTCCATTTAACAACGTCAATCTTTTATTCGGATAATATTGATAATTGTAGAATGAATAAACTAACAAGAGACTGCAAACACTGTATGCTGTAGTCCCATCTGCCTGTGCTGTTATTTTGGTTGGTATTGTTAGACGTCAGATGGTAGAGCTACAGTACAACCCGTGACAAACCCTGATAAATTTCCACCTTATGGTATTGTCACCATCAAATGCGGCCATTTATTGGGTGTCATAAATGACAAAATGTTGCAAATTTATTGTGGTCATAAAGCATGGATTAGTGGTCAATCTAATTAAGCTACAGTTAGGTGCAGACCTAGCATTACATAAAGTAAACGCGCGTTAACGCCGCGTGAACATATTGTGTTAGTAAACTTCAATTTTCGCGTTTTCTAGTAAACGCGCGTTTACTATAATAACGTTAATGCGGTCAAAATGGAAATTTCTAATGTCTACCCGAGTAAACGCGCGTTTACTCTGTGTCCGTTTAGTCAGTAGTAAACGGGCGTTCACTTCAGATTTCACAAGTTTATTATTACGTACACTTTAAAGTAAACGGGCGTATACTACAGATTTCACAAGAGTATCTTTACGTGGACTTGAAAGAAAACGCGCGTTTATTTTTTGCGTAAACTAATTGTGTAAATTATAAAATAAACTTCGTGTACATTAATTTAGTGCATTTTTTTTTTTTTTTTTTTTATTTTGTTAAAATGACTTTTAGTATTTTACGTATATGTGTTTAAAATCGTAACAATTCAAAAACACTTTTAATTTTAAATATTAACTTTTATTTATTGCAAAAAATCAGTTCCAATAACTTTAAGGTGGCTAGGGTGTCTTCCTCCATCTTGGATTTTGTAGTTGCAGATAACAAATGGTCTAGATCTTTAATGAAATGTGGAAATTTTGTGAGTGGTATGTACATGTAATTCATGTGCAAGACTTTTCATGTTAATATAGAAAATTATGTGTTATATCATATTTACGTCTGTGTTTATTTCTAAAAACAGCATATTTTTGTTTGATTAATTTTTTTTCAACTTTGCCACTTAAGGGGAGATTACTCAAATAGTAGGGGAGATAACTCAGTTAAAGTAATTTTTATAATAGAAAGTTTTGTGAATTTACCTATTTTGATATATATATATATAGCAAGAAAACAAGTCCGGTGACCCCATTTTTTCTTATCTGAAAGCATGTTATAAGAGGTATCTTCTCGCATTTTACCTTAAAATTCTATAATGTAGTTTTCTTTTTATCACACAAAATTGGATTTTCCATGCATAATCCATACAAAATCTGACAATTTTGCACAACCTGTAGCGTGAAAAAAAGACCGGTGACGTTTATTTTCAATTATATTTTGGAAAAAAGCATGATAAAAACTACATTTTGACAAATTATTAAAAAATTCTATGGATTTTAATTAAGACCTTACATAGCGGATTTTCTATATTTTCTTTTCATAAGTTACATGTACAAATATCGACTCACAAAAATATTTGAAAAAATTATGCCAAAAATAAATACTGCAGAACTATGTGTACATGTAAAATTATGTTGTATACAGTATCATGAGTAATTGGTGAACATTCTTTACGGCAGATCCAACTAGTTTATGCTTCAAGAAATAAAATAAATGACATATCGTACAAAAATTTTGTTCCATGCCAATGATAATTTTCAATTAATTAAAGAGGTGTAATATCATTAACTATAATCGTCAATAAATCAATCGAAAATGGACAGTTGGTAATTTTGATGCACTTTATCATGTGATATGTAAGGTCAGTTTATCCAGGATACGATGACAATCTGCGTTAACGCGCGTTTACTACAGACTAAACTTTTTACAAAAATAGAAGACGCGCCTTTTTCGCGTTAACGCGGAGGTAAACGCGAAAGTAAACGCCCGTTTACTTGTTATGTCTACTGAAATTTCGGAGTTAACGCAGAGTTAACGCGGCATTTACATGAAGTGCACGCGAGTAAACGCGGCGTTAACTTTTTCCACATGTCTACATGTAATGCTTGGTCTGCACCCAACTGTACCTAATGAGATGCAATAGTATTTTACTGTTCAACAGTCATGTGTGTTAATGACATCTTGCATTACAAAAATACACTTATTCATTTCCATTTACTTCCATGTTAATAAGTTTTTCTCATTGAAATAAAGGTTTTTTTTTTGTTTTTTTTTTTTTTAGTTTTCTTTTTTGTCATTAAAGATTCATTAAGTTAGAAATTGCTAAACTGTATCAGTAACAATGTAGTTATTTTTATTTTTATTATGTGATAATAATTTTGTATGCGATTTAAATAAATCCTATTCTTAAGCAGTGTCATGTTTACATAGTAGCATGTTCATTTGAATTTTCCTCATAATGATTTACAGCTTCTCACCTTATTTTGTGTGACAAGTCAACTTAAAGCTAGCGCCAAAGACGTATTCCTTCTTTAATAGACGTGAGCAGTTTGTGTGCCACATAGTGTCAGAAGATCGAAAGGAGATTGACACAGAGAAGACAGGCAAAATTACTACTTGCCCGAAACTAACATCGCCAGAGGATGTCAGACGCTTCCTTGTGTATGTAGGCTACTACAGAAGATTGATCAAAAACTTCAGACAGATTAGTAGACCTGACACTGATTTGATGCCATCACCAACAGTCAAGAAAGGAAGCAAAGGTAAGACCAAGAAACAAAGCGTGGAATTGGGGACAAGATCAAGAAACAGCCTTTGCCACCTCTCACTTTTTACATCAGCACCTATATTAGTATATGCCGATTCAACCCTATCATTTAAGCTGCACACTGATGCCTCAGGATTAGAAGCAGTCCTATACCAGGAACACCATGGTAAGAAGCGTGTGATTAGCTACGCAAGCAGAGGTCTAACGAAAGCAGAGAAGAATTACCCGCCCCATAAACTGGAGTTATTTGCCATTGAAGTGGGCCATTACAGATAAGTTTAAAGATTACCTGTTTGCACAGCAGTTCACAGTGTGGATAGAGAACAGCCCACTCACATATGTTCTGACAACAGCAAAATTGGATGCTACAGTTCACCGTTGGTAAGAAGACTTAGCAAGCTATCACTTCAACATTAAGTACCGTCTTGAAAAACCAACGCTGATGCAGATTGACTTACTAGTAGTCGATTACAAGTAGTAGATGATAGAGTGGACATCAACATTGACTCAGTACGTGCCATCTGTTATGCAGTTGTACCAACACCTTTTACAGAGTGTCTAGCCATCAACCCCAACTTAGTTCAGGATGAAGAGGACAACGTATTAAATGAACCATCAACCATTGACATTATAGATTAGACGAAAACTCAACAACAGGACAAGTTGATAACACATTGGATGAAGATGGTTGAGAAACAGCAGAAACCTGATCAAGGAGACCCGATATTAAAGAGACAATTTAACCACCTACAGATTATTGATGATATCCTATACAGAGTAGTTAACAGTGAAGACGAAGTAATGAAATAACTTGTATTACCATTACAACTGGTCACCACAATTTTACAGTCAAGCATACTACAATGATATTGGACACCAAGGAAAGGATAGGACTCTCTCACTACTCCGAGACCGCTTTTATTGGCCTGATATGACGGAAAACGTGGAGGAATGGCTATCTCACTGTGGCTGGTGTCTAATCACAGAGCACCGCTGATAAGTATTCAGACCACCTAACCGTTACGGCTTGTATGCGTGGATTATTTAACCATGGAACCATCGAAGGTAGGACAGCAGTATGTCTTAGTTATTACAGACCAGGTTTGCACAAGCCATACAAACAAAGAATATGACAACAAGAACAATAGCTGTAGCACTTTATAACCACTACATTGTTCACTATGGACTTCCTGAAAGATTCCACTCAGACCAAGGAGCACAGTTTGAGTCCAAGCTTATGTATGAGCTCTGTACCTTAACAGGAATGGTAGAATCCCGCACCACCAGTTACCATCCATATGGGAATGGACAACCCGAGAGGTTTAACAGAACATTGATGAGTATGCTGGGAACACTGAAGGTTGAACTGAAAAGAAACTGGAAGGCTTATGTTGGACCATTGGTATGTTACTACAACAGCAGCAGATATGATTCAACAGGCTACTCGCCATACTTCTTGATGTTTAGGATAAATCCAAGATTGTCCGTAAACATTGCTTTTGGTTTAAGGAAGGAAGCAACGAATCAAGATTATATCAACAATCTTAAAGATAGACTAGAGTATGCACACATGGCTGCAGCAGAGATGTCGAAGAAATCCCAGTTGAAACAGCTTATATGTACCTGGGTTCGTGGTGCAACCGTACAGAAGGGAAACAGAGTACTGGTACGAATCAATGCATTTGATGGAAGACACAAGCTCTCCGATAAATGGGAAAATGATTCCTACCTTATTCTTGATCAACCGAACAAAGACATTCCAGTGTATACAGTGCAAAAGGAACATGGTGGTGGATATGAAGCAAAATTTGCATAGGAACCATCTACTTCCTGTTCGATAAATCACAGAAACACCTGGAGAGAACAAGCCAGTACCAAAACCAAGATCTAGAAAGCCAACAACCGTACCACATGTGACGAGACCTGATAGACCAGAACCAATTCAAGACTACAGACAGACTGAATCTTCTGATGAGGTGTCAATGGAATTGGTGGTTATACACCCGAAAGCTGCTGATGACAGTGGCTCATCCGTTACAGATTCAACCTCACAGCAAGGAGAGCAGACTTAGGTATTAGAAACAGAAGCTTTGGAATCTGATGGGAACGCCCTTTGTTCAGGTTGATTCAGTTGCAACAGTTGATGAGACAGATTCAGAAGAAGAACAGAGAAGCGCTTCCGATGGTTGGAGTGACATAGAACAGCAGGAAAATCCACCTGAATCAGTTCGTCGTCATCTTCTCCAACTATTAGACGGTCGACCAGGGAAAGGAGACAACCAGCTGGAATGCGGTCAGGTACGTATAATACATCGCATTCAGCTAGTTTGGTTACAGAGAAGAATTGTTACCAGAGGATCCAGTGTATAATATCATAAGCAGGAACAAATTTATTCGACGATCTACAAACAGAAGCAGCAAAGACGAATAAGGATATTGTTTAAACTCCACCTAGCAAATGACTGGACATTACTTCAGTTCAGGGAGGAGTATGTGTTAGTGTGTATTTATTGATGATTGAATAAATAGTGATATAATTTTGTAATTAGTATTAAGTTACTTATTTGAATGTAATTTAAAGATCATTTCATTCCTAATTCATATTTGTGTTTTCATTTCAAATAGATTAATTACTTTGACGATTGACTAGTTTCGTCTTGATTGTTACTCACTTTTTTTCATTTTGATGGTCATTTGTTTTAACGCTGGATTTGGCCGCACACTTTCTATTATTTCATTAGTCATATATCTGTTGGCGGTTTCTTTTTATTGAAGCCAATATTTAATAGTATATTTATATTCAAACCGAACACTCGTTTCATATATTTTCTTTAGTCTTTATTTGCGGTTTCATATTTCATATATATAAATTCCACGATCATTTTAGGTATTATGACAGAGTTCAGCATATGATGTAGTTATACGTTGAGGCATAACCTTTGTACCGCAAACGAGGGTTTCGTTTCGTTTGATGCTTGTAATAAAACTATTCAGAACCCTACATGGTTAACTAGTTAGTATGCCCTAGATAGTGCGACTACGCAAAGATATTTGTTCATTGGTTAGAGGCAACAGTTGTTTACTGGTATATAACTTCAAATATCACAAATTCATTAAGAAGATACAATACACTATACAAAAACAAAGACTACGGTAATCACATGAACTCCCAAATAAGAAAGACCGGTTGCGTTGACATTTCAGCATTCCTAGCTATGAATGCTCCGCCATACAAGTGACATGTTGCAGTTGAATTGAGGTAACACCACTAAGGCAGGAATTTAACGACATGAAATATCAAATTACATGCATAGGTCTACTATAGTTTCCAGTGCATAAAGCATAAATCAAACTGTAAATCAGTCGAGTTTGAAAATGTGTAGTCAAATGTAACTAAAAATGTAATATACCAGCTATTAACAATATTTTCATTAATACATACAGAAACAATCAGATGAAGCTATCGATTATCGCTGAAAAGGTTTTATACACAAATCATGCATACGAAGTAGGGATGTCAACTCGGTGAAGAATTACTAATCCATTACTCGCTCGGAAAAGTATCTTTAAAAAGAAAACAATAGGACACAATTTTCACGCTTTTATGATCTTTGTCTATAGTATGGAATGTGAATGGATATTATTTGTAAGAAAACGTTTTTGAAATGTGAGAATGGCAAATATCTTGTTGAACCAATTGTTAGATAAAGTGTAGTTAAAAGTATTGATTTGAAACTGACAGACCAGTTGTTTGCAGAATTGGCTAGGCGAAATAAATATTTCACCGATACATGTATGCTTTAAAACTGGTGTTAAATTTGAAAGTAATTTTTCAATATTGTTACTTATTACTATTTGGACGGGAAAATGAAACAGCATATCTGTAAATGAGAGGTTGTGCCATCTTTCCTAATCAAGAGATATCGGTGATAAATACCATTATATCATGTCAAGCGATGAGCCACATCTAGCTAGAAAGAAATTGTTACCACACTATTGTATTCTTTGTCCAAATATAAGTTTCAATAATTAATTAACTCAAAAAATTATATAGTTGATGCAAAACTGTGTAGGTTTATAAACACAATATAAGTGTAAGGGTCATTCCTCCTGGTTAACTTGTAATTTATGTCCGAATTGTTCACTTGTTCTTAAACATCTAATGTAATTGTGCATCATATATATTCTCTGTAACTATGTTATTTATAGTTAATGAAAAATAAAATGCATTCCTTTCATTAATTCAATCACGAGTTGATTAACTCGCTCGGAAAAGTATTTTTAAAAAGGGAAAACAATAGGACACATTTTTTTTTACGATTTTATGATTGATGTCTTTAGTCTGGAATGTATAAGATATTACTTGTAAGAAAACGTTTTTTGAAATGTGTGTATTTCAAATATTTTGTTGAACCAATGGTAAGATAAATGGTAATTTAAAGTATTGGTTTTGGAATGGAATAAAATTTAGAATGGAAATGGGGAATGTGTCAAAGAGATAACAACCCGACCAAACAGCAGAAAACAGCCGACGGCCACCAATGGGTCTTCAACACAGCGAGAAAATCCCGCACCCGGAGCTGGCCCCTAAACAAAATATGTACTAGTTCAATGCAAATGGACGTCACATTAACTCCAAAACATATAAAATAAACTAAAATTAAAAAACATACAAGACTAACAAAGGCCAGAGGCTCCTGACTTGGGACAGGCGCAAAACTGCGGCGGGATTAAACATGTTTTGTGAGATCTCAACCTTCCCCCTATACCTATAGCCAATGTAGAATAAACAAACACACAGTAATACGTACAGTAAAACTCAGTTTAGAAGAAGTCCGAGTCCGATGTCAGAATAGGTAACTTAAGAAACAATGATACATAAATTAACAAGGGACTACTAGCAGTTACTAACATGCCAGCTCCAGACCTCGATTAAACTGATTGAAAGATTGTGTATTCATCATATGAAAATCAAGTACAATCCCTCCCGTTAGTGATTTAGAATCATACCATCATAAAATATATGAGAAGAACATAACCCGTATCATACCAACAACTGGTTTTAGAATAAATGTGTTTATTTCCGATGCAAAGACCCTATGAGTGAATCAATATTAATACCAAAATATGCCATCTTTAATGAACTGACAACAGTATCATAACAATATCCCTTCTGAATAAGTCTGTTTAAAGGTTTGGTTAGCTTTTGAGGTGAATGTCGACATTTGTGTGCTTTGTATAGAATATTACTATAAAACATTGGATGTGAAATACCTGATCGTATTAGGTGTCTGCATGTTGATTCATATTTACGAATGATGTCCTTGTACCGATGATAAAATTTGGTAAATGTTTTGACTAGTTTGTGATATCGAAATCCCTGGTGTAATAATTTTTCAGTAATACAGAGATTTCTTTCGTTGAAATCAAATACGTTGTTACATACACGAGCGAATCGAACAAGTTGAGATATATAAACACCATAAGATGGTGACAAGGGCACATCACCATCTAGAAATGGATATTTAACAATAAAAAATGAAAAATCATTTCTTTTATCATAAATTTTGGTATTAAGCTTCCCGTTAAAGATATAAAGATCGAGATCCAAGAACGGGCAGTGTTCATTGTTAGTATTAGCTATTTTTAAAGTAAGTTAAGCAGTTAATATCTGTTTCACAGATGACGACAGACATGTTCCAATTGTCGTAATTACAATCTCGTCCTCATTCCTCCGAATGTGACCTACCAAATTAAACATATCACCGGGTTTGTACTTACATGAGCAACACGACGGGTGCCACATGTAGAACAAAATCTACTTACCCTTCTGAGATCAACAGTTTTTGATGGGGTTCGTTTTCCTCAGTCTTTGGTTTTCTATGTTGTTTTGTGTACTGTTGTTTGTCTGTTTGTCTTTTCGTTTTTTCAGCCATGACGTTGTCAGTTTATTTTCGACTTATGAGTTTGAAAAAACCCTTTGGTATCTTTCGCCTCTCTTTTAACTCTCCACATTATTAGATAAGATTACACTTGATGATAGCCCAGAAATTATAAACTATTATTTATAGCTCATTTAAAAAATGTACTTGCTTAGTTAACAATAATATAATCAATAATTGAATCAATAAACAATAAATAATAACAAAATTCAGACCAGATCAAACAACATTTAAATTATGTTATCGTAAAGAAAACAAGTACATGATGATTAGAAAAGCCACTTGTGCGTTAATCATTTACTTAACAAAGTTGATATTTGTGTTTACTGTTACTGTCTGAAACACGTATTAAGTATGTTCGAACGAAGATTTCGGATGCATTTTAAACGACAATTTAAAAAAGTAACGCTTTATATAGTAAATATATATATAGTATAAATCCTTGCACAAACACACGAAACGTAGTAAAATTATGATTTTTTAGTGATTATTTTTTTAGTCTACAAGGGGCGTTCTGAAGATAATCATTCAATGCGAAGATGGAGATTATGTTTAAACAGGAAACAAATGATTTATACTATCACTGCATAGAATACACGTCCTTACAGGTCATTTTGATATTCGATACTCGTAACCGAGCGATACTCAAGTACTTGAGTACTTGTTGACATCCCTAATATGAATATATCACAAGGTTGTATACAATTTGATTTAGCATACAACCATCTCTTTTGTCTTGACAAGTAAACATTTTATGTATACTTATGGGATAGGTGTTGTCAGAACATTTTACTAATAATTGGTTTCACCGTGGTATTTTCTAATTTTAATTGAACCATTCTGGTCGGTCCGATATGATTCCCTGTTTATAAGAGCGTGCGATTTGCCCAAGATGTGAATGTTCTTTTTATCTTTATAAACAAGTCATTTTTTAAGTCCAACAAGTCATTCTACATTTTAAGCAATTGCAGTTAATTGATGACATTGTTCAATGACATGTTGTATAAAATTGCAAAGAATATATGATATATAACAGTTTTCCTACATAAAATTATTACATACAGCACTACTGTTGTATCAGGGAAGCTTGGTACATCTTTTAGTCCTCTTCTGTTGCAGTCATACGAAGGTCCTTCGGTATAACACACCATTTCACAGCTAGATATTGTCTTACAATCTTGGTTGGCATTGCAACAACTCTCTCCAATTAAGAATAATAGTGATATTTCCTTGCACCAAAGCAATAAGGACATTTCTATTCTTTATCTTTTTCCTGTAAAGGGTATTCATGACAAAGTTATAAAGAGCTTTTTTATATTTTGTTCGTTGTATATATGTTTATAGCAAATATTTATTTAGCTATTGCTTTCTTTGTTCATTAACTTATATAATATTTTAATATATTTTCAGTTTTTTTTCTATAATATTTTCAGCTTTTCATTTGGCAAAATTAAGTACCAACTAAATAAGAAACACAAACTTTTTAAAGCAACATAATTGGTCTAAATATGATTCTACTCTGCTTATCAATCGTGCAAAAAACTTGATATTAGATTTTGAAATAATGTGTCTCAAACTTTGTATTTTTAGTATATGTATCAATAATGACACATTTAGTGTAAACTGCAAAGTCCAATGAAAAATATTAAGAGTCCGAAATTTTCGTCAATACATCTTATAAAATACTATTCAATTAATATTAAACCAAAATGAAACCTTCGAAATATGACTAAGAAATGACTCAGATGAATATTATACTTAATGCTTCGTCACTTAGTCAAGTAAACCATACACATATTATAATACAATTGTGATTTATCGATTGATTTTTGTTTAATTTATGATTGCAAATAGTTCATGCGTATTGAAAACGAGAACGAATAAAGCATAAATACAAAAGTTAGGTTCTGCAAGGTAGGTCTAGCGGGATGATGGACGAGAAAGCTGGACCGCCATTAAATAATGGGAGTATTTTAGGTAGGACCAAACATGTTATCTTGCAACAATCCACAAACTTAATGTATCTATCATGTATCATAGCAAAAAAATGAAATATTGAGAGAAAATGGATATAGGACAAAGTCTATTATTGTTGTTATCCTTCTTAAATGTCGGTTAGACTTTCAACAGATCAAAGGCACACATCCGATGCAAGCTAAAAAGAAAGACCTTATATTTTTCTCCAGAACCAATACAGACAGGTGAACAACAATTGGCACGTTATGTCAATTTACTGGCAGGAAATAACAAATGTTTAAGAATTGTGATTCGGGCAAACGAATACAAGATTTTCGAGACAGTAACCGTTTAAACGTGGATGTTACAAAGTCGTGTAACTTTACATTTCTGTCTAGTCTTTTCTCCACAGGCACTGTCTCTGAAAGAAAAATCCAGGTATAAAGGAAAAAAATTTCGAGACGAGTGCCTGTGTTTTTTAAACATGCAGGCGATAAAACTGGAATGCTTTCAGTAGATTTTAAATTAATCTATTCTATTGGAACCGGTTCATCTTGTCAGATTAGATTTCATAAAGCTATCGGTCCGTACTCTTAAGAGGGTCTGGATTGGGAATTCAATGCTGTATTCTTTAATAAGGCCGTGTTCACATAGAGCTAAACACGGTGTGGTATAATTGCACTCTCCATTCAGACTAAACTCTAATACTTTCCCATTGATAAAAATCATTGATTACATGTAGTTTAAATCAAGTTTTGACCACATGCAGTCGATTGTCAATGTAGGAACTGTGTGGTTCTTTAAGTTTTCATAAAACAAGATATGAAGAACGTGGATTATATTGCAAAATTTAAAGAAGTTACATATATTGAAATAAAAATGATTATGATAATATTATGAATTATGTTATTTCCATATTTATATAACAAAACTAAAAATTGCTCCGTTAAACATGATTAAATTAAATAGCCTTAGTGGACCATTTGATTTTTAGTGAGAGAGGATATTTTGCTGATAGAATATTCAACACCGGTTGATAGCACGGCTTATTTATTTAGCCCGAAAAATATTTTTTCGTTTTGGACACAATTATTTTTTGCAAAGTCCTGCATCTTGTAGGACAACATATTTATTTTCGTCAAGTGGGCGTTCATTTGGCTGTGCAAAATGTACAATTACTTAGCAACTTCCATCTTCGTCTCGGACGGCCTCGATTACAGGGCCTAACTATTGTATTTATATTAAATGTGTCCCCATCCTGGAGATGCATGAAATATTTGCCATTGGACGTTAATCAATTAACAATCAATCAATCAATTTCAAAATCATTCTTTTCGCCTGTTGTTACGCTGTTTTAGTCTCCGTAATCGTGACATCTTTAGAACTTTCAAAATTCTCCAAATCAATAGTAAGAGCGATTTTCCTGCAAAAGAAACTGAAGACAGTTGAAATGGTGAGCAATACACGATCTAGGTCAATGCCAAAAAAGTAAGCCCTACCTTTCATATTGATTTTGGATAAAGACTTGGGTATCTTTTTCTTAATTTTAACACATGTGTTTAAGTAAAAAATAATGTCTTGTAAATAGTTGTGCCTCCAAGCATTCTAACATCGTGAACCATTGAATAATATTTTATTTTCGATAAAGCTTCAGTTCGGAGAGATTTAGTCTGCGGCGGCGGCTTTTTAATAATTTACGTTTGTCTTGAAAACTAGAATAGATTTTAAAAAAAAGAAGAGTAGTGCATTAAAAACAGTCTGAATATAAAGGTCACATTTGAACAATTTGGGCTGTTATGAGTTTTGCTGTTTTATTGCATATTATTTTGATAACTTATTTATAGAGAAACATTTCCATGTAATATGGAATAGACAAGAACAGATTGATAAATAAATGATTCAACATGACTGAAATTATAGATCAACTACTTAGGGTTATTTTTTTTATTGGGAGGGGGGACGTAAAAGGAAAAATGGGAATTTCTCTTTTTTTCAAGTCCCCTCCTTGAAGAAAGAAACAAACTTAAGGCCCCCATTTCCATAGACATCAATATTTTTTTTTTTTTGATAAAGGTTCAGTTCGGGGAGGTTCAGTTTGCGGCGGCGGCTTTTAATATTTTACATTTGTCTTGAAAACTAGAATAGATTTAAAAAAAAAGAAGGATAGTGCATTAAAAACAGTCTGTATATAAAGGTCTCATTGGACAATTTGGGCTGTTATGAGTTTTGCTGTTTTATTGCATATTATTTTAATAACTTATTTATAGAGAAATATTTCCATGCAATATGGAATAGACAAGAAAAGATTGAAAAATAAATGATTCAACATGACTGAAATTATAAATCAACTACTAAGTCCCTCATTTCCATAGACATAAACATTCCTCCCCTCCCCACACACACACACACTAAATACATACACTTTTCTTAACAATTTTGTTCGTAAAACAACAAATGCATTAAATTTCATTCGCTATTATAAGTATCAACATTGCGTCAGTAGTGGATCTAGAACTTGAAATGTGGAAGTTGTTTAAGACTTCATGGAACTTAATTTTGATATGCCGGTTATGTTTTCATTGATATGAACCTCACGTTTATTCAATTTTAGCTTCAGATGAAAAATATTCTGCTGGAAGAACATGCTGAAACTTAGGATTTAGGTCTTAACAATTGAGGCAAGCGGAACGAGGCGTAACAAACTGGTGTCTTTCGAGTCAAAACTATTTTTACCGTGTGGGGGAATGTAGGGTGTGGGTCGAATCCTGAACAGTTGGGGCAAGTATGGACACACTATTCAAGCTTGATACAGATCTGAATTTTGATTATGATTTAATACTTGACACAGCATAGGTTTCTGACACAGATGAAATAAGACATTTACCTATTATATGGTCCAATATCCAGAATCTGAATATATGGTTAAATTCGATATATCAAAGAACCCCAAGAATTCATTTTTTTTTAAATAAAAACAAGTTTAATTTGGACACATTGGACCTTAGTGTAGACCAATTTGAAAAAAAAGGACCAAAAAATTAAAACTCTAGATACACGGTTAGATTTGGCATATTTAAAAATGCCAATCATTCAATTTTTGATGAAATCAAGCAAAGTTTGATTTGGACCCTTTGGACCTTAATGTGGACCAATTTGAAAACGGGGGCTCAAAATTAAAAACCGAAATACACGATAAGATTCGGCATATAAAGAATTAAAACAATCCATTTTTTTTGTTTTTATAAAATCAAACAAAGATTAACTTTAGACCCTTTGGACCTCAATTTCATACCAATTCAAAAACGGGGCCCAAAATCAAAAATTGAATTACACGGATAGATTAAGCATATTTAAACATGATAAAGAACAACTAAAATTCAAGACTTCGAATTAAACCTCATTGAAATTGGTCAAGAAATAAGCAATTTATTCATTATTAGAAAAGTATTGTTTTGGTTCCTAATTTCCAAACTGGTAAGTCCATAACCCCAAAAATTAATCCCAAACTTCTTTTTCGGTATGCACACGTGTGGTACAATTTCATAGAGATCCATACACTTATACACAAGTGATTATCTCGAAACCGACGACATCGCCATACCATTATACGGCAACAAATTTATAAATATGAAAAAATTGAATACCACCTTTCCTTTCTAAAACAATTGCAAGGCCCTCTTAATTTCCTCTGTTCTCCTCTTTTCGGGGTTACAAATGACTGGTCCCTTACATGAGTCATTGCCCTTTTAATGTCCAATTTTTGCACATTGTTGGGTCTCTTTTAACTAATATCTTGATAAAAGTAATATATAAAGAGGAACTTGAACAACTTAAACGATCAGCAAGGAACAATTTGCCAAAAATAAATATACTTGAAATTTATGTATCAATTTCCTATAACAGAAACTGCCTCTAAATAGGAAAGACATTTTCAGTGGAAACAAACCATTCGTTTGCTTCCTTTTGAAACACATAATGTCTTTTTCCAGAAATTTGGAATGAAACATCTAAAAAAGAAACATATCCCCGAAAAAAGAATATGAATGGTCGGTACCTTAGCCCCATTTACAGTTCTTGAGTCTGGAGGTTTATATATGAGCGGCTTCCCACGAAACCTTTTATGTTGCAATAAATGTCTTGTTGAGACTGTAAAATAAATGCGCGAAAACGTAAAAAAAAAGCTGTGCGCAAATGTAATGCACCGAATTGAAGTTCATCTCATCGCTCCTTTCATCCATACTGGGGCCTAGTGGTTTAAGTAGTCGAACTACTGTATCACTAACCTGTCACAGGTTGTGAATTCGAATCCCGCACACAGGAAGGCAGGTAAGCTCGGCTCCAATCTTTATTGACTAGATTTGTCAGTTTTCTACTGAAGGTCGGTGGTTCTCTCCGGGCACTACGGCTTCCTCCACCAATATAAACTGACCTCCTTCTAATAGCACGATAGTGCTGAAAGTGGCATTAAACACCAATTAATCAACCAATTAATCAACTAATCATCCATACCGGTATACTTATTGATGAGTAGACAATTTTAAAGCTATTGTAATGAAGTATATTAAAAATTACAGTGATATAATTTGTATAGCAAATGAATTAAGATAAAGCGGCAAACCACAAAGAGGGAATACATATACCTGTATAGCTGTCCTTTGCAATAAAAGTTGTTTGATCATATTTTCGCCGCAGCCGGGAAATTCTTCAACTAGTTGCTGTTTTAACATGTTTAATGGATCTAAATCTACCTCCGAAATGTTTGAATTTTTTATTTTTGTTAAATTGCACTGTCTCATTATTTCTATAAATCGCACTTTCGTAAGCGGATGCAAGGCTGGAGCTGCTAGATCAGAAACAGTAAACAAGCATTACAAAAAGGCTTCATATCCTCTGGTAAATCAAATGTATAACTCCAGGTACTCAATACACAGTCCAGGATCCATAATTTAATAATTGTAATCGTATGTTCATCATTGTAGATCCATCGATAAAACATAACTTTGCAATTCATTGTTTGACAATTTTCCAACTATATCAGATCTGATTTGTTCATCTTAAAAAAAAGGTACCAACGTGCCAATGTTGATCTCTTTTAAAATCTTAACCATTTTCCAAACGATAGCTATAGATTTGAGCCGGGTTGATAGTAATTCCGGAGAAGCAGATCGGAATCAGTTATGACGTTGACAGTAATCGTTCTAATTGTAATCATCATGATCATGTTTATTGACCATAACAACGATGAAAGCACATCGTATCAGGAGGTATTGAGATCATAGAATGAAGTAAACCAAACCACATCATATAATGTTACGAGCACATAATATAATGATGCAACCACATCATATAAAGATGGTTGCACATACTATAAATGAAAATACACATCATTTAAGGATATTTGCACATCATATTAGTATATTTGCACATCATATAAAGGTGTTTGAACATCATATAATGACAAGTGCACATCATATAAAGGTAAATGCGCATCAGATAATAAAATGGGCATAATAAGACAGTTTTGGCATTCCATAATCCTGGCTTTATGGTGCCATGCAGGAAATATTTCCTTTGCATGCTTGAATAAAATTTTATGTCTTCATTTATCTATTCTATGGATAAGTTCATGCGCTGTAGAAAGAATCTATGTTATGAAAAGTAAGTACTTCAATAATTTCAAATTCTCTTATATATTTAATATTTTCTAAAAGTTTTACTAACTAATTGTGAATTTTTATTCTATTTACTATGTCACGGTCTGTCGTGTGACTTTATGGCAGTCCTGTAGTTTTTCGCTCGTTTTACTTCAAATCGAGACTTCGGAAGTGGGCTTTATATTTCTCCCGTCTTAACATTGAAAAGTCAATCGTTTACGGTTTCATATAATGCCTGGGTTTTCTTTCTTTTAGGAGAGGAAAGTTATATTATAATAAGGAAGTACAGTTAAAGAAAGATTTGTAATCATTAAAGTGAAAATTTAACTTTGAACTCTTATTGACTTCTTTTCCTCTTTAGTAAATCGAAAATTCTTTCTACTTCACTGAATAGTTCTGGTCATTTTTCTTTCCCTTTAAAACCCAGTGTCTTGCTGATAGCTAACATGTTAAATGATTCCGAATGATTATTCGATTTAGACCATCGCGACATCTATCGACGATCCCAAATAGTATTAAACTGAGTTGTCTTATCTTGCGAAGTGGACACCTAATTAGTCAGGGAGATAAGAAACTCAGTTCAATTAAATAATTTCTAAATTTGAGTTATCTCCCTCCAAAGTGTCCACGATTCTAATACATGATACGAAAAATGTATACGAAATAGTCTAATTAAAAAGGTTAAAACATTTAATATCCTGATATTTACTTCCTGGGTTACACACTCTTAATTATTTTCATTTAGGTCATGCATTTGTGGATTAATTGTCAATAAGACAACTATCCGCAAGGGATTAAATGCAGTGGACGTAAAGATTCTTTGAAATTCAAACTATCTATAAAAGAGATGAGATGTTGACAATACCGTAAATGAGACAGCAACCTATCGAGTCAAATTCATCTATAGATGGCAACATACAGTCTGCAACCTTAACGTATGAATAAAACTTGAAGTCCATTACTAGAAGAAGTGTGCAAGTTGTGCTATACAGCTAAACAATCAAACCGTCCCATTTATCAGTTGAAATAACATAAACGGTACCAATTTTTCTGCACCAGATTCGTATTTCGACAATCAATGTCTCTTCAATGATGCTCGAGGCCAAAATATTTAAAAATCAAAAACTTATTAAAAAGATAAAGAGCTATAAACCAAAAAGGACCAAAAAGTAAAGCCAAAGCCGGGAAAGGAATCAGAGCTTTAAAAACGTTATAAGTAGTCCTTCTTAATTGTGTTTTTTCAACTATGGAATCATAGATAGAATAGTATCATCAAACAGATAGCTGTTAGTTAGACTGTATGGTTTTTGGTAATTAAAAGTTTTGACAATTAGTCAAAACTTAATTTTCAACATTCACAAAATTATATAAAATAATATAATGGTATCACTTATTACTAAGTTGCACAAAAGCAAATGAGAACCATAAAATTGTATCAACTCCCCGTGACTATGTATCGTCTTTTTAAAAGATATAAGTGGTTTTGTCAAAATATAGTTCTAACCGGTTCTTTTTTCATATTGAAAATTTTGGTTATGAATTATGATTATTGACGACATCAAGGAAGCTTCATACCGTGATGTATCAGTAAAATAGGGTTTTTTATCGCTCCTTCAGAAAGACATCTGTAAAAATAACCGAACATTTGTTGGTATAGATGGCTTCAAACAATTTCGAATTTCAAAGTATCTTGTTTTTAATTTATTTAGTTTGGAGCATATTTTACTCTTGTCATTCCGTCATTACGTAAACCCTCAAGTGATGTACGTGAGTCACCGATGAAGGCCATGTAGTCTTATGTATTGTATATTTGATCTCGTCCAACAAATGCGGAAATATTTGCCCTTAGGGGTTAATGAAACAATAGTTAAACTATAAATCAATCCACTATTCAATCAACACACCCGCTGGTCCGTGACTGAATTAGAGTACCTATACCTTATTTTTAGCCTGGATTTTTAAGCATTCGCATTGTCATCTGATAACATCATGCTGATGGTAAGATACACAGCTTTCTCTTGTTTCGAAAAATCTTTCTGTTTGAAACCGTTGTAGTTATTGTACTACAATAAACTTACTATTAGCTTACTTTTATTTTTAAATAATTTAATCAAAATTAATAGTTGTATTGAGATGGAAGAAAACAGACATGTTTAATAATTTACTATAGTGTAACATAGCTATAAAACAACAACAGGAAGAATTCCATGTTATCCTAATAGAGGAGAGATTTAAAGAAGGTAATGGATAACTTCCACCGGAAACTACATGTGACCTCTACTATTGGTATAGGTATCGGATTCGACCCGGAACTTTTTAATTATTGGTAATATTAAGTATGTGGAAAACAAAAAAGGCCTTGCATGATGTGATTTCTTAACAACACCATTGTCCTCTCATAGTTATATATACAGTTGAATTCTCTTGTTCATCGTTTTTATGTCATATCGGCTAACAAATTGGACATGGTTATTTCAGTAGTATAGATGATAATAATCTAAATATCTCACATATTTCAAACTTTATAAACTTTCAATAATATAACGGTTTCAAAAAAAAAAAGGAAAGAAACAAATCTGTACACACCTATGAATATATGAATTTAAATTGTTTACCCCCGAAATGAAAAACGGAAAATGTTCATCGATTATCAATTTCCAGTTTTATACCAGTTTAAACCAAATCATAAGGATAGTGAATTATCGGTGATAAAACATGATTAAACTGTAACATTTATACTATTTTATTTGTAACGTGTCTAATAGTTGAAAGTATATCGAATTAGATTACGACTTGTTTCTGTTTTTCTCTCCAAATGTGCAAAATCAAAGAGCGGAGATGTGATAGACGGATGCTAGCAATAAGCATGTAAAATTATAAGGACTTGTAACAAAAAGGCGTTACATGTATACAGATATTCTGGAAACTCAAATTCATCAGTGGGATTCAGATCAACGCTATGCATTTTAGATTTACGAGGCGCGAAATAACAGGCGCCAATAATGAGTCGTGTTATCATTGTCATGCTATATTCATGATATACTTTCTAACGTTTATTAAATAAATGAACATTTATATCGCAAGGGGTTGAAGGCATATTAACAATGAAAATATATATATATATATATATATATACACAATGCAAAAAATATAAGATATTACAACATTATGATAGTTGTTGAAAACGAAATAATACTTATGCATGCGTGGTGTCCAATTTCCTCAGTTCAAATGATCTTTTAATGCATGGAACAGTAAGCTGCATTATACAAAAAGATGGTCGACGAAATTGCAATCTATCTTTTTTGAATGATTACGTAAATCCTGGATGAATATCATTTATATCTTTGTCTAGCTGTTTACGTTAAGATTTATAATTTTTACGTACGGTGTTTCATCTCCAATCTCTTATATATAATAATGGTTACAAATGTTGAATCTTCAAAATTATTTTTCAGAATACATTTGTCTTTATTTTACTTTGCAAGAACATTTTACTATTTTCATTAGTTGATTTTATTGTTTTAAGAAATTAATTTCAAAATATCTTTTATTTCTAAATTGAGAATGCATTCTTCTCTTGTTGATAATTGTTTTCCAGTTTGGTTTTTTTTTTTTTTTTTATTGATATCTAATTATTTGTGTAAGAAATATTTTCATAATAAACATGAGAACCATGAGAACGTTTGCGCTGCGCAATTTAGATAAACAGAAAGCATTCTAAAATAAAGACCGGTCATTTTCATCATTGGATATTCTTGTGTCAGTGATTGTACTTTGATAAAACATCTATGAAATGCTGGGCTAGTTCTATATTATGACATTGTTTCTATTATCATTATTATGATGTTGTATTTGTAGTGTTTCTATTATCATTATTCCTATAATGTATCTTTATTGTTGTCATAGTTTCTATTGTTATATTATCATTATTTAGATGATGGTTCTATATTGCTGTTTATGACTAGTATTATTTCTATGATGTATCGTTATAGGTTGATCTTGTTTCCATTATTATATTATTATTTCTATAATTAACCTGTTTTGTTGAAATTCTTTTTGTTTTCATAATGGTATAAATATTTCATGTATCTATATTGTTGACATTCTTTTCATTATTATTATGTCTATGATGTTTTCATTGTTGTATTATAATTTCTATGATGTATCTGTTTTGACATTGTTGATATTGATTCTGTTATTAATGTTTCTTTTTTTTTTTTTTAATTAGATTTTATTTTTTTTTTTTTTGACTGCGACACTTTTGTGTATTTATTGTCATGTTGTTTTGATCTTCAGAGCAAAATGCAGGTTAAACACACAATGAATTAATGAGACAAAGTTTTCAACATCAGTTAATGAATTCAGCAAGGGAAGTCTATAAATAAAATGAGATGTTGACAATAACGTAAACTTATCGACACAAATACATCTATAGATGGCAACATACAGTCGTCAACCATAACGTATGAGTAAAACTTGAAGTCTATTACTAGGGAAGTATGTTGACAGAAGACAGAAACTCATCACACATACCAGACTTTTAATTTTGTACGCCACTTTTGAAGCTCGAATCAAGAATCAAATAAATGACAAAGTTGAGGGGATATAGGACTGAAAATTCCGAAAATTTTTGCTTAATTTAGATAAGGTAATATATTCTTGATGTAGAAAAGCATAACGTATTTCGATCAATTCAAATTAAGTTCAGTTAATTAATGAATATAAATGAGTATTTTAATATTTTATATTTGCTTTTATTTGCATTGAAACAGTCAAGTTGTATACTTTCTTTGTTTTCGTAATAACTAAATCCCCGATTTTTTTTTAAATATTCATTTCATGTTTCGTCTCTTTGTATTCCAAAATTGTGCTATTGTCAAAATAACGTTTGCAGATTTTACAGGGAATACTTTTTACTGATATATATATATAAAAGAAAATAAGTGCAATATGTGAATTAAACTATAATTGCAGATTTATCAGGAAACAGCTGTTACTTTAATTCAAAACTATCCATTACATATTAATGTTCTTCAAGAGGGAAATAACATTAGTCTTGTAATGTGAAAACATATACATCTTACCTCACCTGCCAATGATGTCCTTACGGGTTTTATTATTTATTTCCAGCTAACTGTTATTTAATGAGTTTTTACTGTATTAATGACGTAATTGTATTTTCGATATCAAATTCCCTGGCCTTTTTAGTCGATCTGCAAGTTACACGTGACCTTTTCACTATTTTCTTTCTGAGGTAGGGAATGAAAAATGTTCCGTAACGGAATCAACAAATGGACGGAGTTTGACTGCACATATCTTTTCATTAAACTAACTCTTTTTTTTTAAATTTAAAGACAAGTATTATGTCTAGTATTCTCACGTAGAATTTATTATTCATATCCTTGTCATTTGATCTCTGATAGATATCTGTCTCAATGACAATTACGTCTTATCTATTTATTTTGTCATTAACGTATTAAATCAATACTAATAAAATCCGTTCCAAGATCAATAAATAGTAGTCAAAAAACGAATTATACATATGTATTCCTCCTTTTAAAGAGTGGGACTGTATTGCAGTTATATTTTCCATCTGTTTATCTGTCTGGTTGTCCGTTCGTCCAAATATATTTATTTCACATTGTTCCCGAGACCAACTGAACAACATGACTTCATATTCTGTCAGCAGCTTGATGATGCTGATTTGTAACGTGTAAACGTTTTCTTGGTCTGCTAGACACCTACTTTCTGTTGAACTGTGCTTTTAGGTTTTTAGGGTATGCTTAGCACAACAATGTGTACACCTGCGTTTTATATTAAAACAACATTTTAAGAGTACTTAATTTGGGAAAATGAAGCAGCCATTACCAAGAGACTCGGAAAGCGGGGAATAATATGAACACAGATAGCTTTAAGTATGAAATGATCAGACCTTGTTGGTACTGTATATTATATGCTATTTGGACAAAAAGAGAGACGAACCATTCAAAAGAAATATCAATACAGGTGCATGTATACTGCTGCCAAATTTCAGTGAAGACGATTAAAATGTTAAAACATATTTAAAACTTTGTATCACCTGAATGAATAATTATCTCTTGTTTTGTTTTAAGAGAAATGTTCTGATATACTCCATCGACCAACCAAGAACTTAGTTTGTGGTCAATGAAAAAGTAAATGATAAATGCTGACTTCATTTTCAGGAATTTCAGGTATAGACTAGATGTTAGTTTAGGAATTTCATAGAGACTTATTATATTTCAGATTTTAGAATGACAACAGGTATGATTAAATGATTGTGAGGATACATGTAAATAATGTTATAATGAATAATCTTCATTAAATTGAGAATGGGAAATATGTCAAGGAGACAACAACCCGACCAAAGAGCAGACAACAACCGAAGGCCACCAATGGGTCTTCAACGCAGCGAGAAAATCCCGCACCCGGAGGTGGTCCTCAGCTGGCCCCTAAATAAAATTGTGTACTAGTTCAGTGAAAATGGACGTCACACTAAACTCCAAAACATATAAATGAACTAAAATTAAAAAACATACAAGACTAACAAAGTCCAGAGGCTCCTGACTTGGGACAGGCGCAAAAATGCGGCGGGGTTAAACATGTTTTGTGAGATCTCAACCCTCCCCCTATACTTCTAGCCAATGTAGAATAAAGAAACATATAGCAATACACACAGTAAAACTCAGTTTAAAAGAAGTCCGAGTCCGATGTCAGAATAAGTAACAAAAGAAACTAAGCAAAATGATAATGATACATAAAATAACAAAGGACTACTAGCAGTTACTGACATGCCAGCTCCAGACCTCAATTAAACTGATCTTCATCATATAAAAATCAAGTACAATCCCTCCCGTTAGGGGTTTAGTATCATTACATCATAAAATATATGAGAAGAACATAACCCGTATCATGCCAACAACTGGTTTTAGAATAAACGTGTTTATTTCTGATGCAAAGACCCTATGAGTGAATCAATATTAATACCAAAATATGCAATCCTTAATGACCTGACAACAGTATCGTAACTATATCCTTTCCGAATAAGTCTGTTTACAGATTTGGTTAGCCTTTGAGGTGAATGCCGACATTTTTGTGCTTTGTAAAGAATATTACCATAAAATATTGGATGTGAAATACATGAACGTATAAGATGTCTGCATGTTGATTTATATTTACGAATGATGTCCTTGTACCGATGATAAAATTTAGTAAATGTTTTGACTAGTTTGTGATATCGAAAACCCTGGTGTAATAATTTTTCAGTAATACAGAGATTTCTTTCGTTGAAATCAAATACGTTGTTACATACACGAGCGAATCGAACAAGTTGAGATATGTAAACACCATAAGATGGTGACAAGGGAACGTCACCATCTAAAAATGGATAATTTACAATAGGAAATGAAAAATCATCTCTTTTATCATAAATTTTGGTATTAAGCTTCCCGTTTAAGATATAGATATCAAGATCCAGGAAAGGGCAGTGTTCATTGTTAGTATTAGCTTTATTTAAAGTCAATTCGCCAGGATAAATCTCTCTAGTGTACATACTGAAGTCGTCATTATTGAAAGCCAATATATCATCTAAATATCTAAAAGTGTTATTAAATTTTTGAATCAGATGTTGTTTCGATGGGTCTTTGCTGATTTTAGTCATAAATTGTAACTCATAACAGTACAGAAACAGGTCCGCAATAAGTGGTGCACAGTTAGTCCCCATGGGAATTCCGATAATCTGACGATATACGGAATCTCCATAGCGAACCAAAAATGTTATCTAGTTAAAATTCAAAGGCAGTTATAGTATCAAACCAGGTCCAGTTGACATAGTTCTTTTGTTTGTTGTTACTAAAAAATGACCTAAAAGAGTTTGAACATATATATTCGCATTCCAACTTTTTAAATTCATGTTTATTAACAGTTCAAATCAATAGTTTTAGTTTTAGTGAAAAATGGTTAATTCATTTTACTACTATACAAATGCAGGTGTACAAAAAGCACGAACGATAAACGTATAATGTACGTTTATAGTCTTCTAGTTTGCTCCTTCTTATGCCAGCGAACGGTTTCGTTTAAATTACTGTTGACGTCACAGTTCAATGTAGGGTCCTCACCTTGGTTCGTAATTCAGTCACGTCGATTTCATTTAAAAACAAATTCCAAGGTTGGGATGTAAAACAAACGATATGATTTAAGTTCAATTTTAAATTGCAGGCTAAAAACAATATTCGTATAGTGTAGGAAAATATAAAATAAATATGTGTTTAAGTTCAATGTTTAATTGCAGGATACGAACAATATTCGTACCGTGTAGGAAAATATGAAAAACTATATGTGTAAGTTCAATGTTAAATTGAAGGATAAAAACAACATACGTATAGTGTAGGAAAATATAAAGAAAATATGTGTTTAAGTTCAACGTTTAATTGCAAATAAAAATAATATTCGTATAGTGTAGGAAATTGTAAAGTCATTTGTAGTCGATACGGAACAGGAGAAAAGTTTGGCTAAGTTTGTACAATTTATTTTATATAAGAGAGGTAACATAATTTCGGAAATCAAATGGGCAGTGTATTAACAGATTTATAAGTGGAAAGATTTTATATTTGTTGTGAAAACGCATTATAGCGAACTCTAATGTAAATACCACAATATGGAGGATTATCGTTGACGTAATCGTCTTACTTTTCAACAATAACCATTTTCTCATTATTATTCATAAGGCGATACAAAAAGCTCTAATATTCGAAATCAATAATATTATCAGAATGATTCAATTTCAAAAGCGTCATTGTGTGATTTAGACTATCCATTACAAAGATTTCTACATGTAACATTGAATAAAAAATGTCATCTTATTTTAATGATCGATTCTTGTTATCTTTACGTCTAGCAGCAGATATTTTATACATCTTCAGGATGCAAAGACATTAACAATAAAACATTGGCAATTTGAACGCCACTGGAAAGTGAGGATTTTTGGTTAGCGACATGTTGTAGTTTAACATTTGTAATTTACCTATAGACTATCCATTACAAAGATTTCTACATGTAACATTTGATACAAACATGTCATCTTATTTTAATGATCGCTTGTTTTTTTTTTTTTTTTTTTTTTTTGACGTCTAGCAGCAGATATTTTATACATCTTCAGGACGCAAAGAAATAAAAAATAAAACATTGGCAATTTAAACGCCACTGGAAAGTGGGGATTTTTGGTAAGGGACAGAAAAGCCAATCAACGGTCCATCCAGTATGCATAGCCAAATGAACCGTTTTGTTAACGGGTTTACTGTCGGTTGGCAGACGACAATGGTGACCGTATTTCTATACCTTTGTCATATTTGGGTTATACGGTATAATTAAAGATTAAGATATCTCAGTATTTGTAAAGAGATAACTTTTCAAATGAATAGAAAAATGTAATTACATGTCCATGTCTAGTATATAATTTATTAGGTAACATTTGCATAATTACATTAAGTTCTTGGAACGATAAATTCATCAATATGGTGAAACGCTATTCGTACGTTCGTCCAACTACTGTTTTGGTTTTGTGTGTATTTGCCAAATGTTATTATTTTCGTTAGTTGGAGAATTTGCAGTTGATGGACGATTTTTGTTTGATTCTATTAACATCATTTACACTTTTACAAAATCGGGACGATTTATATCACAAGCGGGAAAACATTGTTTATCCCGCCTATTAATGGCATATTGTATAAACCTGTCTTTCCTTACGGTATTAAAAAACTGAACATGTGTCCGATATGTTTGAAGTGAACTCATTTTGGAAACAAAAGTGTATACATATGACTTACAGTTAAAGTTTACATTTGAAGTCGGATAGAAATCGACTATAAGATTTTGATTGATTTTAGAACATTCGAATAAAAGATGAATTTTTGTCTGTTTTATAGGTTCTTCTAAAAATTCAATTTTCAAACGATTTAAAAACTTTCCGTGGAGATTTCTCAACCCGAAATAGATTACCAGAGGTATTGATCTTCATTTTGTAAGGTCGATTTCTATGGGACGCCGCTCAGATTTTCTTTCAGCTTGACAAGCTGTATATATGGCCCAAGAACGCAGTTATTTCGTAATGCATTTCTGTTAAACAATAAATGATAATTGCAAAACAAAAATCCAACCTGCGCTTTCTCCATACTATATTTGCAGTGTTATGTACTAATTTTGGGACAAACTACATCAAAACTATAGAACACGTGATATAGACAATTTTATGTTAAAGAGGTCTTCAGGCATACTATTTTTAATCTTTTCAGCTGGTCCAAATCAAATCTTTACTTTAACATCCATGACCCATTTTTTGCCATGTAATTTCATCCGCCTTCTTGCTATTTGAGGCATAAAGCATGAAAAGAGGGACGAAAGATACCAGAGGGACAGTCAAACTCATAGATTGAAAATATACTGACAACGCCATGGCTAAAAATAAAAAGACAAACAGACAAATAATAGTACAGAAGACACAACATAGAAACTAAAGACTAAGCAACACAAACCCCACCAAAAGCTGGGGGTAATCTCAGGTGCTCCGGAAGGGTAAGCAGATCCTGCTCCACATGTGGCACCCGTCGTGTTGCTTAAGTTATACAAATCCGGTAAATAGTCTAATTCGGTAGGTCAAATTCCTGAAAAGGGAAGGGTATTGTAGTTACAATACACCTTAGAAAAGATAGATGTGCACGGGGTATGAAAAAAATTTGCAACTGATGCACTGTCCACAGTAAGGACTTTATTAATAGACAACGAAAATCTAAAGATGATAACTGTGTTCCCAGAACATATATAGATATGTGTTCGATTATTTAATGTTTTTTTCTTCTTCTTTGCATTAATCTTCTAATTGTTGTGTCTTCATTCATCTACTTCAATTGAAAGTTCAAAACAGTTACCAAAAATGCTTTTTGATAACAGCATAACTAGGTCTAAAAATGTTAAACTATCTGAAAAGTATTACAAGAAAAAGAGGGGAAGCTACCATACGTCAAATCATCATGGCTAAAGAGATAAACAACAGTCAACATGCGACTATATAGAAAAGTAAAGATTGAAAAACATGAATCTCACAAAAACTCGGATGTGTTAACCCGTATACAAAGGGGTTGGCATTTCATGCTACACAAATTACGGTGTGTATTTAGAACGCTCGCTTGTTTACTCAATACACAGCAAAGCTTGCTTTCCGATACGAGTAATCCTGATTTCAGATTTTGGCTGACGAAGAAGCAGAAGACACGAATTATTTATTTCTATGCCTTTTTATTCCTTTGTATTGGATTTTTCCTTTTCTATTTCCATCTGTAGAAACTGTGGAACCAGATTGCAGAAAAATAGTTTGATAAGTATTTCAGTGTTCCTGTTGTTCATTTGTTTTCATCTTATAGTTGATGTGTTTCCCTCGGTTTTAGTTTGTAACCCGGATTTGTTTTCTCTCAACTACTGTTGCCTTTATTTATCCTAAGTCTGTGTTAGTAATGCACTTATATTTAGGAAATCACTCCGATGTGAAAGTAAGGTTCATTCGTAAATCATTATATAATACCATGTCCTTAATGAAGTACGTTTTTTTAAAAATAGGGGCGGATGCTTCATATTTTACAGAATGTGCGCATTTGTCTTGGATATACATAATTATAAGATTTGTGTAAGATATAGATAGATGATGTGTGTCATACTGTTAAGACATCTTTCTGATGTATTTAATAGTATGAAATGACAAACATCATTAAAGTATATGTAGAAGTTATCTGTCAATTCTTTTTTTAGTTAAAAAGAAGGCTTTTAGATACAAATCTTCTGCTCATTCTAGTTAAAGGTTCCTCCATTATCAATTTTCTGGTGAAGTCTTCGTGTACATTTATAATTAAAATAATTATCATACTCAATGAGGGAATTTTCTTGTTAAAGCACAGTCATAATGTAAATGAAGGATTTATGAAAAGACAATACATCATATTAGGTCGAGTTGATATCAAACGATATCCAATTCGCACTCGCTATGAATATGAAAATAAGAAGGTGTGGTATGATTGCCAATGATCAAAGCAGTTCTCCACCAGAGACCAAATGATGAAGAATTTAACAACTATAGGTCAATGTACGCCTCTACGGCCTTCCACAATGAGCAAACCCCATACCGCATAAGTAAGCTATAAAAGGCCCCGAAATGACAAATGTAAAAGAATTCAAACCAGAAAACTAACTATTATGCATATGCTCCAAAAAACTATAGAATATCTGTAAGAAAGTAAATGTTATTGAGATAAAAACCAAACATTGGACGTGGCATGTGCTGTGAAGACAGAACTTTAATTGTGGTTCAATTCAAATTTTTTTTTTCATAGATCACGGCCAAGAAAACAGCAATGTGAAAGGGAAAAGACGATTTGTATCATATATTAATGGCGTATATATGTGTACCATCATGAATGAATACCGACATATTTTGCTAAAATATATGTAATAGCGAAAACCAGAAAGTAATATCGTTTTATACAAAATCCAGTCAAATTTTACACATTGATTTTTGAATGAACTATATAATCAATGAACTCCAAGAAACTGTGTTTTGACATACGAAAACGATTTCAGAATATCTTCAGGAAATTTCAATGTCAAATAAATTTAAAGCTTATTGAAGATGTACAGAATAAATGTATTCTATAACTCTGTATATTCAGAAAGTTCTCTGTACGTACAGACTAAATTTATTGTATAACTCTGGATGATCAGCAAGTTCTGTGGATGTATAGAAAAAATTTATTCAATAACTCTGTATGATCAGAAAGTTCTATGTATGTATAGAAGAAATGTATTCTATAACTATGGATGGTCAGAAAGTTCTCTGTATGAACAGAATAAATTTATTCTATAACTCTGCATCGTCAGAAAGTTCTCTGTATGTATAGAATAAATTTATTTTATAACGCTGTACAAGTTTGGGCACAGATCAGTGTGGATAGTATGTTTGGATGTTTGACAGTGTTTTCTGACAAAAGGAGTTCTCTGTTTTTCCCATAGGGTTCTATATTAAACTGTGTTGCACAATGACAGCCAACCGAAGCCAAACACCAAACATTAGCAGTGTTGTTTATTTAATATTTAGTTTTAATGTTCATGACTGTCATGGAAGAAGACACTAATTGCATTGATTACGATAGAATATGTTCTACATCTTTGATTTTGGATACATTTGTAGCTAGGAGAGGAATTTTTTACATTAGGTTCATTTCTGCATGATGTGATTTTTTATATGGGAGATGGTATCTGAGAACATGCATGCATGTACTATTTGTATGGTTCTATTTATGTTACTTTGTCGTGGATCTTCTCAGTATCATTAGTATAAGATTTCGTTTAAATGTCGAAATTGTTTCTCAGATCAGACAATATTTAATGGTTTTAAGTAATTACAATGCCTTACATGATGCTTGGGTTTAGATGAGCTAGAAAATAAACTTTGTGTTATTTTTATTAGTTTTTCGAAAATGTCTTCTCCAAAGCCTGGTCAAAGTAAAAAAAAAAGTTTTGACCAGTATGAAAATGATATCCACAGAAGAACCTTTGTGAGCATGCTTCAAAGACTCATAACTGCTACAAAAGTCAACTGATAAAATTTCTAGTGGATATGAACATCTATTTAATATGTTCTAATTATCTAAAAGGTTCTAGTATTCAAAATGAAAAAGGCATTGCAAAAATATTCTTGGTCAAGATTTTTTGTTATATGGATACAAATGTAAGTGATACCAGTACACACTACTGGACGAAAAACAACTGTCCATACCAGTAACAGTCGTTGTACGACTGTCTTAGTCTGTGGAAGACTAAAGATGACTGTCAAAGCAACTGATACAGTTAATTAATGTCTGTCCCAACACTTTTATGGGTTGTGAAAATCAAAAAATGTTATCAACAGTCATTTAAGGACTGCTGCAGTGATTTACGGCGTTGTCACAGTCAAATACTATTTATTACAGTCTTTCCAAAAGTTGTGGCAGTTAGATAATGTTTGTCCCAACCTTTGATAGTTGGGACAGTTGAAATTTGTTTGTGTCAACTTTTCAGACGTTGATGCAGTCAAAAAATGTTTATTACAACGTTTTTAGAGTTGGGACAGTTGTAAAATGTTTGTTACAGCTTTTTAAAGGTTTTAACAGTCATAAAATATTTATTACAAATTTTAAAAGGTTGCTACAGTCGTTAAATGTTTAAAACAAACATTTCATAGGTTGTTGCAGTCGGTAAATGTTTAATTCAAATATTTTAGCGTCACGTTAGCAACTCAGTGTAAAAATAAAAATCACGTCTCACCCGGCTCTCAAGATTTGATATAGTTGTGAAATAGCCCATAATGTATACTATTATCATCTATTGTGCAGTTGTTGACTTGTTTTGTTTTTTTATTTATTCATTTTGCGATCGTTGTTTGTCTTTCTTTTGTAGTTTTCCGTTTATTGCCATAGCATTGTCCGTTCATTTTTGACATGTGCGTTTGACTTTCCTTTAGGCATCTTTACTTTTTATTTTATCTATTCAGATCCGTTCATAATTGATTTTACATACCAGAAGCCTTCGTTTAAAAATAGAGTTTTAATATTATTGCAGAAGATGCTAATGAATTCATTCAAATTTATATTTAAAACAGTTTTAATAAATTCTGCGGAATAGAAAATATACCGTGGGTGTTCCTGAAGTAAATTTAAAGAATATGACTAAGTTACAAATATTGTACAGCATAATAAAACCGTTTTAATTTGAATTACTCTCCATGGGGACATTTCCGATGATAAAAACAAAATAATAAATTAGATCTGTCAAGTTTCATTAAAAACGGAAAACAATTCTTCACCGTTAACGATTTACCCTCTTCATTTTCTTGTCGGCAAACTGGACCTGCAGGTTGGCAAACTATATTTTATACAGGAAACTTAGGTACAGATGTTAGACCACATGTACAATATAAGCTGAGCTGGAAATTACAATCGGTGAGTAGAAATGAACAATATTTTAAAGCATGTCTATCGAATAATCATGGATCCAAGATTTTGAAGGGAAAATGTGCACATTTGTTCTTCCTACAGATAGGCTATGAATCGACGTTCTATATCACCACACTCGTGCATAGTTGCATGTTCCAAGGCAAAGTTAGGATTTGGGCTTGTAAAAGTTGTGCATCATTGAAATTCATGTATGGCACCATTCCCCCTCCCCCTTTTATCATGTGTATGTCATGTAATCCCTTATTTACACTTTGCATACATCACCCCAAGGATGACAAGGTCAAGGGAATAAAAAAAAGTTACTGTTGATCTTCATCGTCTTACTGTTAAACTCTAACATGTGGGGCATTAGTTAACTTTTGTTATGCGGGATGGCCTTTTACATGACCTATACATCATGTACATATTGTATGTTAATGTATTGTTAACTCTCTGGTCCTAAATTTGCATGAAATACTTGTCACTGGACTTTTTATAACCAACAACCAACCAATCCTTACATGTACATATCCATATAATTGTGTTACTAATGCTGGATTACAAGTATTTCCTGGTTTTGCTTTGTCAGCTGATAGTTTTCGTTCTATTAAGAATGCATTGTGACGTCACAATTTCCATTGAAAAACATGCATAGTACAAATTAATGACGGCGCATTTAAAGCATATGATCTGACCATAAAATGTTATGAAGATTATTAATTTTAGTGACTTATTTAGCAAGTATGCATTTTCATTTAATTGTTAAATAATTCCAAAATCATGAACAACAAAACATGAATATATTTGATAATATAAGGCATTGAAAGAGAATGTGTATTCAAAATGTTAGATGGTTCAAAATAACATTTTAATCATCGAAATAAAACAATACTATTAAATTAATGTTCCTGAAACAATGCACAGAGTCATAACAGTTGCCATTTAAACACAGTTGATTAAACAAAATGTGCTAATTCAATTAGTAATTGTTTCATCATGTACTTAAGGATTCATATTGAACAAGGGTGGTGGAGGTTGTTGCATCTTTTCTCAAAATGAATAATTGCAATGAATAAAATATCTATATATATTTCATCATGTTAATTGCTACATGGTTTTTAGTTAAAAAGAAATAAAAAAAAACATATTAAAAGAGCAAAGTTAGCATCTTAATTATATTCTTTTAGATTTAACATAGAATATTAAATCACTATACATTTGTAAATACTTTGAACCTAAACTATATATTTTCATGTCAAATTTTTATATAAATTGTGCCCTGTAAGTCATATTTTTCTACATGTGTTAAATTGTGTTTTGGTTACTTTATTGTTGCTTTACTGTTGGGTTGATGCATTATTGATATAGATCTCACATCTCCTTTCATCATGTGCATTCACATCTGACTGCAGATTTTTGCCTTTTCTACTTAATTATTTTATGTTTAACATTCAATATTTGGGAAAACATAACCATGATAACAAAAAATCTATCTGTAAGCATATTTTGTTTTATTTAAACATGATATAAACTTTTTAAAGTATTTTATGAAGCTCAAAATATTTTTATAGATATTGTATTATCAAGTAAGTTGTCATAAAATTTACTGTGTTAACTGCATTGTATGTCTAATAATTTAGTTTAAAAATACCTTTTATTCAAATTCAAATAAATAATTAAAATATATGTATTTACTGAACATGAATTCATGACCATGCAAATGTGACATTAAAATAGGTAATAATCAGGATGTTAACACTGAATAGGTAATAATCAGGAATTCTTAATATATACATGCTATAGCTAATATACAGATTAAGACACAATAGTTTATTGCCTTGGGGTGAATTTTAAACTGTCATGGGTATATATTGAAGATGATTTTATGATGATGTTCACAAATTATAATTGTACTCTTCAAAATTTTGATAAATTTTTCAAAATAAATTATAATTTAAGAAAATATGAAACAGCAGGATGTAATATTATTTTGCATATAAAAATGCATATTTTAAACATGTTAAAAGTTATCTGAGTATTGATTT
The DNA here is from genome assembly GCA_017311375.1 of Mytilus coruscus. Taxonomy (NCBI): domain Eukaryota; kingdom Metazoa; phylum Mollusca; class Bivalvia; order Mytilida; family Mytilidae; genus Mytilus; species Mytilus coruscus. Next base: position 75,098,914 of record CM029598.1, on the reverse strand, counting down.
ATCAAAATAAAATTGGGTAAATAACTAAAATAAAATAAAGAAAGTGTTGTCTGAGCTGCAAAGCATTTTTAATACAAGCTGTAATAAGTAAAAGTATACCGGTAACACAAAAGATGTAAAATTAAACTCAAGGATTTAAAACATTAACCGGGAGGGTTAAGCCTTGGAACAGAATATATATTTTCCTGATTAACTTTAGGACAAAGATTCTACATTTACATCACAAAGGTTTATTCATTATATGCACTTGACAAAGGGAAAGTCATTAGCATCTATATAGTAACAGTGCATTTATTTATTTATTTTTCATTCTTTAAACTTTTCTCTGTAGTATCAATCTATTTCATATTAACATGAACAAAAGAAATAACCTGTTGTGTTTTAGAGAGGAATAACTATGTCCATGATGTCTGACTTTAAAGAATTGATGAAATAAAGTATGATGTGAGCCTCAATAAGACAGTAACCCTTCAATGAAAGTACACAGTCACACATAAAAATCATTAATGTAGGAAAAAGACAACACCATATATAGAATTTAGACCCCTGAAAAGATTTATTCTTCTTGTTAATTGGGACTTAAAATATAATTATATAAGTTCTAGAAATTTTTGTCAATCAAATAAGGATTGCTAGTTTTCATCTAGGTAAATACTGTTATTGTAATTGACTTTCTTCTAAGTACCGTACAATGTATATAGTATTATATTAGTTAAAATTTTACTGTACTTTAGTCTCAATGTATATTTTTTTTTTGTAGAATCATATTGGTTTGAGCATGATTCCCACTTAGAATATGAAGCCTGCTACATGTGCACTTTGATGAATAGGAAATATAGATGTCACGAGTCACTCTTATAGCTGCAAATTGTGAAACAGTGGATTAATTAATTATTTTGTGCTAGTTATTTATTGTTTTTGGAAATAATGAATAGAGCTTGCAGCATTATTCCATGATGATGATTTGATGTTAGGATTAAATTGGACAAGAAAAAAATTGTGCATTGTACAAATAGGAAACTTACAAATTGTATTAAAGGAGGACCACATTACTGGATGACTAAATACCTTGGATAATCATGATAATTATTCATTTGGTATATCAATAATGAATTTGGAATAACAAGATTTCATAATTTCAGTGCATATTAATAGTGCAATCATCCATTGTATCTGAATTCCATGAATACCTTGGATAATTATTCATTTGAAATAGCAATTTGGAATAATGAAAATTCATAGTTTCAGTGAATATTAATAATAATAGTGCATCATATCTGAATTCATGAATACTTTAGTGGATAATCAGTCATTTTAATATAATAACAATTTGGATAATGTGAAATTCTAGTTTCAGTGAAATTTACAATACAGTGCATGTATATCGCATCTGAAGTTTATGTTGGCATTGCAATTGTTAACTACCACCAGGGTGCATAAAAAGACCTTAACCACTCATGAGGGTCTCTCGTAGTCCGTCACAATTGTTAAGTGTCAAATGACTGCCTGCTGTACTTGAAGTCTGAATTTAGAATTAAATAAAAATCTAAATTAGTGGCCAAGCATATTAAACAAATAAACCATGTACTTCAAAGTACAATTTTATTGTCCCGTCTGCAACAAAAGTTGAAGTATGCAAGAAATAGGTATTACAATCTGGCAGCGGCTACAGCCTAACCTATTTGTATAAAGCTTCACCAGGTACATTTTAGAAGTTTAAAGACCTGGATACTTCTTTATCATTGTTTATGTTATGAAGTTTCTGTTAGTAACTTGTCCGTTGCACTTTACCTTGTTTTCATGGTTCACTGACTGTTTGAAAAAAATATTACTGTTTGAACAGTCATACAGTGAAATACTCTCTTACATGTATAACATGTATAACGAGTAATTGATAAATTTATATGGTATATATATATAGGTATCTTGAAAGGTCTACATGTCTCATTGTCTGACAGGCAGGGTTCACCTGACCTTGACTTCATTTCATGGATCAGTGATTAAGGTTATTTCAGTTACTTTGTCAAGTTTGTTTTCAGATACTACAAGCAGTAGGAATGGTAGGTCAACTATACATGCTATATCATGTATATTTGATGTATGAAATGATTGTAAGGTGAATATGTCTGACTACCAGACTTGCATCAGACTTTGACCTCGATGAAAATGTCATGATTCATTGAACAATGTTTAGTTTTTGTGGTTTGGTCTATTTCCCAATGTTTCTCAGATGCTATAAACTACATGTACATGTACATGCATAATGCATGACATGTATAGGATGACTATTTTTGGCGTATTGCATATTCGTCATGTTCGTAAGTTGTACAAGTTTGATTGGCAGGTTTTAAATCTGACCATGACCTCATTTTCATGTTTCATTGGGCAATGTTTAGTTTTCATGGTTTGGATGTTAAGTCTATTTCACAGATACTATAAACCACTAAATTTTGGGTATGGAATATCAGTTTGTAGGGTGTACATCATCTGTCTGGCATGGCTAATTTGACCGTGACTTCGTTTTCAAAGGTAATTGATAATAGAAAGTTTATGTGATACTTGTACATGTAGTAAAACCTTCATACATGTATTACATTTTTACATTCAACATAAATTCAATTTTACATGTAGGCAAAGCAGACATGGAATTTCAGCGCAGTGCACAGTCACTCTTGTTTACATCACCATTGATCTTGCCTACCATCATGACCATGTTGAATATAGCTGCTTTTTGTTAACAAAGGTTGGACAACTATTAACAATTGTTATAATCATGATAATTCATTTGATAATATTGTAGTCTTGTATAAAAGAGGGACGAAAGATACCAGAGGGATAGTCAAACTCATACTGTCATAGATTGAAAATAAACTAGGGTGTATAACATGTATAATGTACAATAACCAGAATAAGGAGATGTGGTATGATTTTCAATGAGACAACCATCAACTGTAGACCAAGTGATGTAATTGTTAGTAACTGCACTTCCTTCAACAATGAGCAAAATCAGTAATGCATAATCATGATAATGAAAAACCTATAACAGGCCTAGCCATGTTGGATGATGTAACACAATGTAAACAAGTTTAGATGAGAAACCCAAGTTTGATTTATATACAAAAGCGACAAACAATCAGTTGGCGATAAATTTAGGTCAGTTAATAGATATAAGAAGATGTGGTATGATTGCCAATGAGACAACTTTCCATCCAAGTCAAAAAATTTGAAAAAGTAAACCATTATAGGTCAAAGTACAGTCTTCAACACAGAGCCTTGGCTCACACCGAACAGCAAGCCATATATAGGGCATCAAAATTACAGTTATGCATGTTTAGAATTTGAACAAAATAGTTCCTGGATCATCATTTCTGATGTCTCCCATTTTTATATGTTTATAGGCCTATTGAAACATGAGTGATGACAAATGTATTATGGTTTACCATGTTTACCAAAGACTTATAGGTGATCCAATATTAACAGGCTTCTGCCCTTATTCATGTTTTTCTACAAATCCATTCTATCTGTTTTTGAATAAATGCCTTCTAAATATATATCTCAAGATGTTTAGCAACATTTTCAATATACACAATAAGCATTACAAAGGCATACATGTATTATGCACTATTAGTGAGCTGTTTGTTATAATTTAATCATGTTAATTATAATATTTATGTGTGGAAGCATATTTTTGAGGTTTTAATTTGCTATGATTTTTAAAACTTCTAGCACAAGAAAACAAACAACCTGAAATGAAAAAAAAATACACAAAAAGTGGTTCAAGAAAGGGATGATAATTTTTTTTTTTTTTTTTTTTGTGGCTGTACAATTAGAATTAATGTATCGACTATGTTTGTACATTATACATATATATATATATATAGCATGGTGTGAAAAGCCTATGTAATACAAATAGACTAAAACATGATAATAAACTGGTGAAATTGAGTAAACTGCTATTATGAGACATCAACCCAACAACAACTAAATAACAATCTAGAGGTCAACATATATATATATATATATATATATATATCGTCTAAACACGTGAAAACTTTACGACAAATTCATCCATTGGAGAACAAGTGATCATTGACGGGTGATACATGGCTAAAATCATAATTACTCAAAATATCGACACAACAATGTTCATGATGTTAAATAGAACTGCATTTTTAAATAAGATCATTATTTAATAAATAAAATGGTGTGGTACTTGTTTACAAATTAGACAATTTTTCACCGAAAACCCAATGACATAGTAGTTAGCAACTGAACTGGCAAATTTGATAAGGTCAGAATATTAATTTCCAACATATAGGCAGCCAGATTATATATTTTCACTCAGACCAGGGCCAGAATACTTATTTTCAGTCCATCCTTCTATTAAAGTGAGTTAAAAAATTATTATGATTTAATCAATGATTTTTTTTCTAAGGGCGCCTAATAAGTTTTGCCGGTAATACATAATATGTACTGTTTTCATCACTGATTGAAGATGAATATAATCAGAATAATGGACCCATTTGCCTAATTTATAAATGTGACCACTTTAAAATTTCTATTACATCTAGTAAAATTGTTAATTTTCTTTACTGGTTGAATAATATATCAATATTGGACAAGCATTTATATGATTAAATAAATTGAATTTAAAAATGGAAATGGGAAAACTATTTTGGGTTCACGTTAGTACGACATCTGATCAACTGAAACCACAAAAGAGAATCTGCTGTCAGTCTGTAGATTTTAACAAGACCAGAGTCTAAAGAATACAACAAGTTCTAAACCGTGATGTGAATAATTAAAAGAAGATTTGATTTCCTTGTCTGAAACAATGCAAGTTTTCTTGTTTTAACATTTCAACTTTCACTGGCGCTAGTTATTTTGTCGGTCTTGTACAGTACGTCCATCTATTTATAAATACCTTTTTACAAAATATGTATGGTAAATTGGTTGAGAAAATCCGGTGAAAATATGAATGAGATCGAGTGACAATAACTTTTACTTCAATCATGAATGCCGAAGTGCTATTTATCAAGGACATTTGAACTTTAAATAGACCACTCGGTACAATATACAGTACAAAGTCGAGTAAATATTGAACTATTCAAAAATAAAATACGGTAAAATAAATTAAATTTATATAGATTTAAGAATATTTTTGTTTTTCCATAGCTGCAAAAGATGCGTTAAATGTTCATTATCGCTTTGTTTTTTTTTTATATGTATATAAATCAAAATGGTTAATACGGCAATATTTATAATTTTGCAAGAAAAAAAAAAATGTGTGAAATAAGCCCTCGGGAAAAAATTAAGCAGTTTAATATGGGGATAAATTTGACAAGTGTGTATATTCGGAGTTCCCCGCTAGGTTTCCAGTATATCATGTATATTGACCGTTATTATGAAGTAATGTGATTCGTAAAACTACGCGTATTGAAGACAACCTTGTATGCATGAATGATTTCACACCTAACTAATTTAAAAAATTAAAAAGTTGTTATTTAGATAATATTGAAAATTGTCAACTGTTAATACAGTTAAAGGTACGTTTGGGGTTACCTTTTTCGATTTATCTGTAAGTAGTTTTAAATGCGAATAAAACCGTCCTGTGTGAAATTGCAGGTATCTAGTGCTGGTTCCGATTTTGTTCGAAGAGATGAGAGGCGAGGTATTGTTAAATAATTATATAAATTTAGCACATTCACTAAATAAGCGGGAATACAAAATGTTCAGCGGCAAATATTTCAGAATACTATTTTTAAATCAATTTCTATCTTAAGTTAATGTATTAAATGGTGTGATAGTTGTGTCTCTTTGTCAAACCTTAATTATATTGCACACGGTAAAATTGTTTTACAAATAATTTAACCTATCCCGGACTGTCAGAAATTGTGTATCCGTGACTTTAAGTCTTAATGACTATCAATGTTTGGAAGTTGCTACACTTATAAATTAGCTATGAATATATAATGGTTGTAGCAATCATATTTTTACTGTTACAACCTTTTCAGCGTTTAAACAGTTTATTTATGACTGTTTCAACGTTTTCCGTGTTGGGACAGTTGTTAAATAACTGTTGCAACTTTCAAATGATTGCAGCAGTCTTATTGTGACTGTGACAACCTTTTAGGCGTTTAATCAGTTTATTTATGACTGTTGCAACGTTTTTCGAGTTGGGACAGTTGTAAATCAACTGTTACAATTTTGAAATAGTTGTATCAGTCCTTTAATGACCGTGACAGTTATTTCTAGCGTTGTTGCAGTCGATTTATGGTATAGACAAACACTTTTAAAGTTGGGACAGTTACAAAATAACTGCAGCAGTGAAATTTAACAACTGTTACAACTTTAACAAGCATTATCAGTCTTAGAACGACTGTTACTGGTATGGACAGTTGTTTTTCGTCCAGTAGTGACAGTAAGCTAGTTTTGTTGTGGTATAAAAGTGTTGTAATTAAAATTTACTGTTAATTCACAAAAATTAAGAATTCAACGAATGAATGTTGAACAATGAAATATAATTTTAGAAATCAATTAGGCCAGATAGGCCTCATGACTTTTGTCCTTTTTTACATACTGAATGACCATTTACACTCAGGACTAAGTCGTCAGTAGGCAGTACAAATGTTTGAAAAAAGTGTAACAAAACCACCTAGCATCATATTGCTAGTAGCACGAGTAGCATTGTTTGGTAAATTTGTATTTTCTTTTAATTTGGCTTCTTGACAAAAATGTTTGGTTAAAATGTAAATAAAATGCTTTTATCTCCCCATTACTACTTACATAGAATGGATACTACTACAGTTGTGTATCCTTGTGCAGATCAGAGTTGTCTGTCAAATCTTAATTTCACAAAGAATGAATTGCATAACAATGAACTGAGCTCAAAGCAAAGCATTTTAATAATACACTTAGACAAAGAGCTCAATCCAGTGATATACTTTGTACTACAGGTCCTTCATGAACATCCATCATCCATAACCACATCTCACAAACATGCCACACTACATGGATTGATCAGAAGACATGAACTTTTTATCATATTTTCAGTATATACCCCCATGAAAACTTTCACAAAGTTGTGGTAAAATCGTTCGGTACCTAGCAAGTAACAATCGCTTCATGCACAAACTGATATAGGCTGAGTGTCCCTCTGTTTGAAATAAGAACATACCTCCACCTACTCATAGTAAACTGGTGAACAAACATTCAAAACTATAAAATGTTATTAGACTTATCAGTGTCTATTTACCATCACAACTGAATCAATAATATATGTATACATATATAAGACTCAGATTGACGTCCGGCCTGTAATCGACCTCCATTCCTCAAGTCGTGTCCAAATCTGACGTCATAATAAAATAAGATTCCAAATCTACGACCTATTAAATACCCCTCTACTTGACACCTATTTGTTGTTTTAAAATCAATGTCCCAAAAGTATTGGCTTCTCTAATTGGCATCCTTTCGACAGACTAGACGCAACGAAATCACAGTTTTCTAAAAAACTCAAAAATTTTTAAAAGATATATTTTAAATCTTGCAAATACATGTTATAATATTTCTTTTCAATAATTCACTGTATTTTTTAATTTTGTCTATTATTCGAAACTGTATATTGACCTCTAGATGTCTTTCAATTACATTCAGTTTGGCGTTGGGTTGATGTCTGATTGTTGTACATGTAATATCGACGTGGGATTTATTTATATAAATAACAACTATTCGCCAAAGTTCAAATAAAGTGGATGTAGGCAATTATAGGCAACCATACGGCCTTCAAAAATGAGAAAACCCCATACTGTATAGTCGGCTGTAAAAGACCCCAACATGTTTATATTGCGATACAGTTTATATTGATGAGATTTATTCAAAAACCTTTCAAGACATCATGATTATTTGCATTTGTTCTGTTGATTGATAGTGGTATAAGGACTGGAATGAGATCAAATATATATAGTTCTGCTAAACCATTTTATGGTAAATCGGTTGTAGTAAAATTGAGAATGGAAATGGGGAATGTGTCAAAGAGACAACGACCCGACCAAAGAGCAGAAAACAGCCGAAGGCCACCAATGGGTCTTCAACACAGCGAGAAAATATCGCACCCGGAGGCGTGCTTCAGCTGGCCCCTCAACAAAAATGTGTACTAGTTCAGTGATAATGGACGTCTTACTAAACTCCGAAATTTATAAATGAACTAGAATTAAAAATCAACAAGACTAACAAAGGCCAGAGGCTCCTGACTTGGGACAGGCGCAAAAATGCGCCGGGGTTAAACATGTTTTGTGAGATCTCAACCCTCCCCTATACCTCTAGCCAATGTAGAAAAACAAACACACAGCAAAACGCACAGTAAAACTCAGTTTAAAAGAAGTCCGAGTCCGATATCAGAATAGGTAAGTAGGTTGTTTGAAGTTAGCAGCATATTTAAATTTTCAGGTCTGCAATCGATATAAAAATCAGAATATATGACGATTTCCAATGAGACAACTATCCACAGAAGTTCAAATGACAAAGCAGTTATAGGCAACCATACAGCCTTCAAAAATGAGGAAAATCCTTGTTGGTTGTAAATAGTCCCGACATGAAAAGTATGCAACAATTCAATTGAGAAAAGTAATTGCCTGATTTACAACTAAACATAAGGTTGGGAACAACCTCCTCCCAATGAGGGATATCCCTTATTTTGCTGTTGTAAAAAAGGAAAAAAGAAATGTAGCCTTTTAACTTATAAAGGGGAAACGGGGGTCATTATATTCGGAACAACTTTTCTTAAGGATTGATCCACTTATTTTCAATATATAAAAAAGATTGAACTCCATCTGGAAACTGTAAATCTGTATTATATACATTCGAAATTGTGGACAAACCCGACATCAAATACTTGAATGACTGTAGTGGTAGGAGATCAAATTAAAAGACAGTCAGTAAATTGCAATGCAGAAACAAATAAATTGCCGCAATGGTGATACGTTCCAATGAGAGTCTTTCCCGCGTAAATGTTTTTGAAAACAGGATATACCATTTTCAGGGCTATACTGTTCTTCATATTTAGGTCATTTTGACACAGCAAAATATAAAGAAAATGTTAACTATATATAATGTTTCCGTATTAAGGAAGTTTGTCAGGAAATTGAGTTGTTTTCGCAAAAAAAAAAAAATCTAGGTAACATACATTAATAACTCGACTCGGAATGTAAACAACCCTTAAAATATAATGGTATATGGAATCGTCCATAACTATTTTTATAAAGGTGAAAGACGTAGAATTCGCTAAATCTACACTGATTCCGTTGATTTTGGCAGTTGGATGGACTGGAATGAGATTATATATATATACTTATAGGTCTATTCAACAGTTGTAGTGTAAATCTGTTGTATTTGTTGGTTGAAATATGATGGGATATGCTGTACATCTACTTCAGTTCTGACTAGACTAAAATGTGTACAAAACTGACGTCAAATTATGTACTATTGAAGAATCGCATTAAATTCTATCTCATTACATCCAAAAACAATTTATATCTCATTACAATAATCCAGATCCATTAAGATGTCAATGGAAGAAGTTCCCGCGCAAATGTCAAGTGTTAAACGGGATAGACCAAAATAATTTTAGGTCTATGTTGCCCTTCACATTCCGATCAATTTACACAGTGAAATAAAATATATATGTTAACTATATTTATATTGGTTTTGAATTTAGTTACTTTATCAGAAAAATGATTTATTTCTCGCAGACAACTCTAAATAATATACATTAAGTCGACACTGAATCTAAAAACACATAAAACATAATGGTATATGGAATCGTCCAAACAGATTTCCTAATATTGATAAAGGTGAAATACGTAGAATCAGAATTGTGCACACAGAAGTAAGATCAAGGATAAAGCCCTATTTAAAGTAAAAACAAACAGAAAAAACTATATAAAATCATTGTTTATTGAATTTGCTTGCATAAGAACCTTGAAGATGAAACTAATAACGATTACGTGTATCCTGTCAACCCCTGAAAAAAAAAATACTGTCTTCTTGACTACTTCCGCGCGCCACGGACTGATTTTTTAAAATATTGTTATAAAGTATGTTAATGATTAGAAATTTTTGGGTATGTATAGAATAAATTTATGCTATGCATTATTGTAAAGATACAAATTTCATTGAACGGACAGCTAAGTATATGGCTCAAAATAAATTTATTTCAAAATGTAACAAACTACATCAATATAACAGTTAATTGCCAGAAATACACGCTAAATAGAATAATTTTTTTTCAAAATAGCATTTCTCAGGATTTTCAGGGAGAAAAACAAGAAAATTGTTTTATTTTCCTTTTTTATTCTGCTCTCAGTTTCATAAGTTATGCAGCAAAAATTCTCCACTTTCATATACAAGGGAACGAGAGATTTTGCTTGAAGCTTTTGAATCTTTAGGATTAGATAAGAGTACATTTGGTTTACATAGTTTGAGAAGTGGTGGAGGTTCTAATGCAGCAAATTTTGGGATTTCAGAGAGATTACGTAAAGCTCACGGTCGTTCGGCATCCGATAAATCAAAGATGGTTACATTAAAGATAACATACAATCACAAATGGCAGTTTCTTTGAATCTTGGCATTTAATTCATATTTCATTTACTCCTTTGATATGTCGAAGTTACGGCGAGCAACTAAATCTTAACCTAGAGTTTTGTTTTATTTATTATACCAAGGATTTTAGTAAAGAAATGTTTTAAATTCGGCCGAGCATGGCGAGGGAGAATTTAATTAAATTTCTTTTCGTTGAGTCTTGGAATTTTTCCCTATGTTATAGTTATACTATTTATACGTTCAAAACTAGTAAGTGAGAGTAGTTGTATAAGGGGTTCTTGTTTTGGGATATAAATATATATGGGTAATATATGCACGTGAAATACTTTAGCGGTTTAAAAGGTGGGGTTCCGTTATATTATATAAAGAGAATTTTTGGGTGTCACTTATAAAGGTGCTCACAGTAACTACGACAGCCAGTCTACCGTTTTTTGTCGCATATTAACGTATGATTTCAATATCAGGTTTGATTTCAGCCCATTTAAATTTATTGGATAATTTTGTTTGTATTTTGAACTTATTAAGAAACTTAGGTTTCAACTCCCTCAGGCAAAGTTGACCTTAGATGGATTTTGTTATTTTTTAGGTATTTTTGTCATAAAGCTCTTCAACTGTTTCGGTATTTATACATCCTCGGCTTTCAAATATTCGGCTTTTAGCGGTTCTGATGAAGCTAAATCCAGAAAAGCGCTTTGAACGCATGAAATTATTTAACGTGTTGTTTTCATTTTTACAGCACTGAGTCGATATCTCTGCTGATGGACTATCAGTCCCCGAGGGTATCATCAGCTCAGTAGTCAGTACTTCGGTACTGACATGATTTTTAACTAATCTTTCTAAAATTGCCCGTTTATAAATTTTGAAATTATTAAGAAACTAAGGTTGTAACTTACTCAGGCAAAGTTGACCTTAGATGGATTTTGCTATTTTTTAGGTATATTTTGTCGTAAAGCTCTTCAACTGTTTCGGTATTTATACATCCTCGGCTTTCAAATATTCGGCTTCGAGCGTTCCTGATGAAGGTTAATCCAGAAAAGCGCTTCAAACGCATGAAATTATTTAACGTGTTGTTTTCATTTTTTGAATATTGTTGTTATAATACAATTTGTATATCTAGAGTTTTGTTTCATTTATTATACCAAGGATTTTAGTAAAGAAATGTTTTAAATTCGGACGAGCATGGCGAGGGAGACTTTAATACAGAAGATTATCCAGATTGAAGACAGTTCAACAGGTATAATTTTTTTAATTTTTTTATCGTCGCTTAATTATGTGATTTTATATTTTAAAATCAGTGTGTGGACCAGTTGTTAACAATTTAAAAATAAAGAGATGTGGTATGATTGCCAATGAGACAAATATCCACCAAAGTTCAAATAATGGTCCTTACTATGTTGTGTGTTGTTCCTTTTGGTGATATTAGAGATCAGACAGAAGATGAAAGTGATAATGTAAGTTTAACCTACACAGCTTCATAAGTGCAATATTAATAATTTGTTATTTAAAAGATTATAAAACATAAAACTTTCGGATAACAAAAACAACAGATAAATGTTATAAAGTTAACATTGTTAGGTTCATGACCAGTTCTTTTAAATATAAAAAAAAAACAATCAAACGCGATATTTGTAATTAATTAAGGGTCTTTTAAAGCCATTTAAAATAAATGAAAACATGGAGAACTTTACTGACGATTTCTCCGAAAGGAGGCGTCCTGAAGACGAAACTAGTACAGCGACACCGAACATCGATGCTATTGCAATTCCTTTGCTTTTGCCATTGGCGTGTAGTTATTTTATTTAACCAATACTATCACATTTCTGTATTATTTGCATTATTTTGAAAATATACATGACCGTACATTACGTTTTTACATGCATTATTGCTTCATTATAAATCGTTTATGATCGGTAAATACATCGCCCTCTATCGATCGAACAGTAATTGATAATTGATTGTTGGTTGCTTAACGTCCAGTGGGAAATGTTTCATGCATGTTCAGGACTAGAATAAATTAACAATTAATACAATAGGTAGGTCCTGTAATAAAGGCCGTCTGGGGTGAAGGTCGTCAAATTTAGACAGCCACTGGAAAATAAGGATATTTTTGATAGGGACAGAAATATTCCTTGCAACTTGTCACCTATGGACCCCTTAAACAGTTGTTGCAAAGGTCCTCAGGATGGCACGCTCTCTACAAGGGACATCGGATTTAACATCCCCATTCAGACCGTATTTATACATCCTGTACAGTCAAACGGACGACACACTTTGGCAAGGGTTTTACTGCCGGTCGGAAGAGACCAAGCCATGTTTTTATTCCCAAGTCACCCTTCAGGGTTAATCGAACTTTAACGATTGATTGTTGATTGAATGACGTTTTGGTGGGAATATTTCATGTTTATGCGAGACGAAAGCAAATTACCAATAAATACAATAGAAGGTTCAGCAAAGTTGGTAGTCAAGTATGAAGGGCGTGAAATTTAGTCACTGGTATATGAAATAAGTGTACGTTGGATAGTGCATATATTTTGCCTTACGACAGACTGCAAAGTATACGAATTCTAAAGAGTTGTTGCAAGGCTTAAATCACGTTCATTCACATCCTAACAGACTACCATCACGAGACATTAGGATTAACGTCTATAGGCTTGACCCTATATACGAGGCTGGGTAATTATACATCCCAACGTAATCTTTTCGATGCTAAACGGTAAATGAAACTTGACCGAAATCAAATTGGTATAAACTTTGCAAAGTGGTAATTATACTACTGCATGAAATATCGAATGGTTCGGAAATAAGGATTTAAAGTTTCTGACAACATATGTTGATAACATTTGCATACTTACTAAGTTTATTTTTATTGATATCTTTTAAGCTTACTCCGTATGAACTGTTTCGACATGGAAATATCAAAGACAACGAGAGGTTCTTGGAAAATCAGAATTTTGATTATACACTGAAAGTAAGTGTTAACTGAATTCTTCAATATATAACGTTATACTTTCATTTATATGTTTAATCTTTGCGATAAATGATATATGATAAAACAAAACTCGGTGGTCTCGTAATGTAGCCGATCCCCGACCGGGTCAAACCAAAGACTTTAAATTTAGCATTTGCCAATGATTCGCTAAGCACGCGGCGTAAATGAGAAAGAGCAAAGACGAATAGGCCCGGAGTCAGAATAATGTGTCCGCGTAGGGTGTCATATCTTCCTAAGGACTGTTCAGCGTGTCGGTCTAGTACATAGCAGAGTAACTATTCAAATAACATCATTAACTAAAAGATATTTATAGTTCAACATGTAATCTTCAATAAGAGACAATTAGCTATTCAATAGGTCAAACTCGACCCTAGTCTACAGAATGAATTAAACGGAATCAGTTAAAGGAGAGAGAAAAACGCCATGTGGACATTCATACTCATAAGCCGAAAATAAACTGACAACGTACTGGTTTAAAAAGAAAAAAATACAAACAATAGTACACACAACACAACATAGAAAACCCAAGACTCAGCAACACTATAACCCCACAAAAAACTGGGGTAATCTCAGTTGCTCCGGAAGGGTATACTTAGCAGATCCTACTCCACATGTGGCTTCCGTCGTGTTACTCATATTACTTAAAGATCTCCCATCAACACCAAATCATAAAAAATAACGATTCTTTCTTATAGCAAAAAGGTGAAACCAAGAAAAAGTACTTTGCCTAGGAATATGATGGCTGCTGAAAACGACAGAACACGTGTTGTGATTTCACCAGGGGTTGAAGTCATAAAACTTTGCTCAATGCTCGGAGCACAAAAATCATGATCGAAACATGAAATCCAACATTTTGATTGGTTGATTTTGGAGTATGAGTACAAAAAACTGACTCGAAAGTTTTATGACTTCAAGGCCAGGTCTGCACGACCATAATGATAGAATTCTAAAAAAAAAAAAAAAACAATTTTGACACTGCTATTTCATGTATCAATCCTGCCACTGCTTTTTAGGATGTTCTTTATTTAAATGTATGGATTGCTGTTGCTTTTGATACCTGGTACGCATGTCCAATAGAGGGTATTTAAGCTGATCGGTTACTTGTAAACTTCTTGCATCCTTGTCTTATAGACAGAAATAAGTTTCAATGGCCAAGAAAGGTAGACACAATGAAATTGGAAAGGACATTCATTTTGTTTGTATGTTTTCTTCCCAAACGTTTTCAAGCAGATGGACAGTTTTGTTTTGAAGGGTACGAACTTATTTGGAAATTACATTAGATTTCAAGAAAACATATTTCTGAATTTATTTATTGATCAGTTCAAGTTACTTGCTTAAATTTGCTTCATAGCATGTATGCCCTACAAGTATCAAAGTATTCAGTATGTTAAAACAAGTTCAGATACAACAATTTTGTAATTAAAATTATGAACCCTAGTTGTGAATTTGTATTTATATTTCAAAGAATATTGACTTGTGTATAGTAGGCTGGAAATTAACTTTGCATGTCACCAGTGTTTTGCCGCAAGTATGTTTTATTTTGTTATTATAAGGTCATTATATTCCAATTATAAACGTACTTCTATCAGTATTTTATGTTTTTTGAAGCGCGAAAACTGGCATACAATGGCTAATGTAAATATTGCAAAAGTTGTCATTTGTAAATCTATAATTGTCAAATCATGTGATTGTTTTCAAAATTGCGTTTTGGCAGTCGCTTTTCAGGTGTTATGGTTATTTTGCCTACTAAACCTCCTTAAATAAAGCTTTGGAATGTGTATCAATAGTTCATAATTAATTTGCGTGCTGTTAACATATCTAAAACAATAATGATAGCCTTGATTTGAAATTTTAAAAAATATGATGATTTAGAATAACATGATTAATTTGTATATATAACAGTGTTACATTTTCTTAGTAGATATTGCATGGTTTAAGGCTTGAAAATTCGTACAAATTGTTTTATTGTATTTATTTCATATTCTGTTGTCGACAGAATATTGTACCAAAGTTTGGTAAACAAATACTATTTTATTTAGGGTTTTACACATGTAGCCCTACTACATTGCGAAGAAATTTCTAAACTTGTGATACATGTACTAATATTTTATATGTTCGAAAATATTTAATCAACATTAACATTGCTTAAAAAGATAGAGTGTTGTTACTAAATTCACAAAATTCGACTCACTTATCCCTGAAGCCTATTTGTAAACAGCCGAGCTGAGCGAGTAAAACAAATTGGGCGATTTATGTTATACAATGATACATTTTCAAATCAAAGGGTAGCGGGCGTACGCAATCTCTGACAGATGAGACATAAGGGCTCATAGAAGCATTAGTTCTATATGCTGGAATCGTGTCAAATGAATTGTCTTACGGTAATTTGTGTCAATAATGTCTGAAACGTTCATACGCAAAACATAAAACTCGGTGTTGTATACATTCTGTATAAGCTATATTACCAACAAACTCACCACAGATACAAGGCTGAATATTGTGTACGCCAGATGTGCATTTCTTCTACAAAGAACTGTTCAGTGTCACTCGAATGAAATGAGTTGCCAAATAAAAACCGAAAGAGACCAAAGAGAATTGCTAATATAATGTAAAATTGTTAACTTAGCAGCTTAAGTTTCGCAATCATTCCTAAAGGAATTAACGTTATTAGAAACTATATTACAAACCATTCTTTTAGCTGTGGAAGGACTACTTTGCTTAGGATACATTAGTGGATTAACAACCGACAAGCAGAAGTAGTTCCAGTGGTCACAATTTACAGTTAACAAATGTTTTGCGTTCAAAACGATCTTCTGGATTTACCTATGACATACACAACCAATTGAATTAGCTGGTGGAGATTATTTTTGACTTTTGTGAATGTCTAGAGGGATGCTTCCATATCTAAGTATATGAAATAAAGATGACGACAGAAATAAATGTTTAAAACAGCAACATTACGACACAAATAATTAAAAGACAACAAGCTAATATTCTAATTTTGTATTTTATACCCAAAATTAGCAAGTACTTTTATTGTAGGTTTATACATTTTAATTGTAAATTAAAAGTTGAAAAAGTATGCAATTGCACTTGAAGTAAGGTTGTAACTCGCTCAGGTTAACATGACCTTCGGAAAGTTTGTGTTGTTTTTATCAACTGATTGATTAACTTGTTTTTTTATTGTCTTGAAGGTGTTTTGGATTTGGCTTCTAAAACTTTGTCTCAAACATATTTTATGAAGATTATGTCAGAAACACGTGAATAATGTATTAACATTGGTATCATACGATTATGAACTATCGTGTTTACCATTTTACTGTCGAATACACAAACAGAGTGACATGGTTGTATGACCCACTGTCCAGGGAACGCTACAGCAGATATCCAGTTTTATATTTTATAGTTTGTCGTTTTATGTTGTAATGTTACACTACTGTCTTAGGTTAGGGTGAATGTTGGCGCCTGTTAAAACGATTAAACCCGCTGCCTTTTTAGTTACCTGTCCTAAGTCAGGAACTTGTTGTTCAGTGGCGATCGTTTGTTGGTGTGGTTCATAAGTGTTTCTCGTTTTTCATATATATTATACCGTTGGTTTTCCTGTTTGAATTGTTTTACACTGGTCATTTTGGGGACTTTTATAGCATGCTGTGCGGTGTGAGCCACGGCTCCGTATTGAAGGCAGTTATTTGACCTATAATTGCTATTTTTTTAAACATTCGACGGAGAGTTGTCTCATTGGCGCTCATACCACATCTGCTTATTGATAATTATTGAGTATCTGGCTTTGTTGACATTTTGGAATCCATGCAAACAAATCATTAAAGGTCAGTATGTCTCAGGGCAAACTGTATCCACTTATCAAGCATTCTTTCTTTTTATAGTAAGGAAATTCTATGACTACCTTTTCGATGCCAAACAAGTTGTATTTTATGACATTGATACACAGGTATAGTTCTGTTGGAACTTGTTATGTCTTTTTCATATCTTTGATTGTTAAGTATCTTGTACACTATTCAGACGCACACCCGTATCCATCTGTATTCCCTAACTGCCATGCCCTACGACCGCCGAGTACACAAGGGGGGTTAGCCTTCTGAGTTGTAGCTTACCCACTGATATAGTGAAATGTAACCCCTGTTATAGTAGAATGTTAAATATATACCACAAAATGTTCAGATTCCCATCCCTAAACTCATATCATAAAGTGTTAAATATAATGAACAGTCAAGATTTGTATTACTTAACAAGAGTATACTCTTCGGTACCGTGACCTTCATACCTGTTCAGTACTAGAATGGGTGTGTTGGGTCATTTGTTTACTTGGATGACTTCTATTGAAAAGGTGAGGTAACGATAAAAGTTTCAGTCCACTAAAACAGTACAACCTTAAGATTCTTCTCGTAAATGGTTATACTGCACATCTTTTAACAGTGATAATGTAAAGGCTATTCTTTATACAACTAAATATATCGACATTGGTTAGTTGTTCAAATTCTTTAGAATGAAAAGTATTTCATACAAATTTTGAGTAAATACAAAATATCCCTCCCAGGTTTGAGTCAACGTTGAAATTTCTTTCCGCGATCGTTTAGTTTTACATCATATTCAATGTAATATTACTTCGAAATGTATTTAATATATTCGATGTCCACTGCTTAGTTTCATGTAGATGAAAGCGAATCTGACGTACAAAATTATAAGCCTCGTAACAATGATGTTCATGTCACTGTAATCTTTTTCACGAACACTGGACAATATAACGAAATTGACAGTTCTCTAGTCTGATTACGAGGAAAACTACAGCAAAACGTGTGATGCCGTACGATTTCAGTTAACTTTGAGACCTTCATCCCGAGGTATTTTTTTTATCATTATTCTACAAGAAAAAAAAATGTGAATAAACAGTGCATTGCATCGTTAAAAGTGTTAACATTTCATGAATATTTAAGAACTAGACGCCATATAATTAACCTTAGAACAGTATAAATCTATGGTAATCTGACTCCTCACTAAATAGAAGTTTCACCTTTTTTTAAAGGTAGGAGCGCTTTGCAGTGGCATACATTTACGCCTTTCTTTGTAGGCGTGATCTTTTAATTTAAAGCGCAAATTTCATTTTAAAAGAGAGGCGAAAGATACCAGAGGGACATTCAAACTCCTAAGTCGAAAATAAACTGACAACGCCATGGCTAAAAAAGAAAAAGACAAACAGACAAACAATAGTACACAAAACACAACATAGAAAACTAAAGACTGAGCAAAACGAACCCCACCAAAAACTGGGGTGATCTCAGGTGCTCCGGAAGGGTAAGCAGATCTTGCTCCACATGTGGCACCCGTCGTGTTGCTCATGTTAGTACAAATTCGTTAATAAGTCTAATTCGGTAGGTCACATTCGGGAATAGGGGACGGGATTGTAGTAACGACATTAGGAATGTATCCGCTATCATCTGTGAAACGGATATTCCATAACGGTCAACCAACTTTTTTTTCGGATTCTTTTATTTGCTTTGAGTTTATTTGTAAAATTAAACAAACTATATGTTAAACTTGGAAAAACATAACAAGAAACAAAACGACCGCCATCCGTTCTGAGGGTTACGAATGAGAGACTGTAAAAGGAAAATATAATATGAGATAGTTTAGAAAAGAATATTTTTTGACCAGAACGAGTCTATTTAGACTGACACTTTACTGTCAATTCTGATATATTTTTACTCTGATGTTATGAATTAAATTGTCTCATGTAGAAGTAGAATGTAAATTGATATCATCTATTCCAAAAGCACATAAACAGTAACTGTACATAGCGAGAGTAACATATACATGTATACTCTAAATGTAAATTTACCATACATTACCTAGTTGACCGTCGTTATACACTTGCGTGTTCTTCTGTTAAGTTTTTTGTGCAAAGTCAGGTTTACATTCTAGACCTTTATTGTTTTAAATGTATAATAGGATTACTTTAAAGGTTTATCATCGGTATATATAATTCCTCAGCTAGAATTTTCTGATACTTTGCCAAAATGTAGATTTTTCCATGCTTTTTTCATAAATATTATAAAAAGTATGGGTCACTGTGCTGTTTTCGAAGCTACAAGTCATGCTCAGTTGCACAACTTTGCATAGATCATTTATAAAAAAATATTTGTGAATAAAATGAAGTCTATGAGATAGGTTTTATAAAATTCTTTTAGAAAATAATAAGAAAAAATGGTGTCACAGAACCTGTTTTCCAACTACAAGTAAAAAAATGAAAATGACTTTAATATTCAGATTGTACTATTAGATTTATGATTCAACCGAAAAAACAAATATTAGTCTATTTAATGCAATAAATTACTTCTGTTTCTTTATTCAAGAAACAAGTCCAACACATTAATTTCCAATCTGTCTCAAAACTTGCAGATTTAAGCTAAGATCTAGAAAAATTGTTTACCTTTATTTTACAATCCGAATTTGCTGTATACAGTTAATCTACATTAACACATACTATCTTATAATTGCACATCGGTAATAATGCGTAATAATGTATCAAGATATATATTCGAAATATTCATCGATTTATTTGGAATACCCATACTGATCCAGATTCTGATATGCCGTATATGGTTTCTTCTATACGTACCGTGTTCCAGGTTCTATAACACATTCCAGCCAACAGAACCTCGGCCACATAACTAGGAAACCAATCAAAACTTACTTGCGCTAAGTAATAATTTCAAGATAGCGTGTTAATAGTCTAAAAAACAAATATCTTTGCAACGCGTGTTTATTGTCTAAAACAAATAGTGTCGCTCCGTGTGATTATCGTCTGAAACCAATAGCTTAGCAAACTGATGCGAAGCAATAAATATACAATATTTTAATCGGATGAAAGCACGTGTTATGGTATTACGACGATTGTTTAAGGTCTGTTGATTTCCTGTAATTGTTGAATTAATAAAATAGGAGAATTCTGATTTACACACACAAGACTGGTATTTTTGTGAGCAAAATTAGTCGACGAAATCGGTTTGCAAGCTGAATTCCTAAATTTCATTTTGCAGCTGAGACAAACTTTTTTTTATTTTCAATAACTAGACATTCTGAGTATATACGGAATCGATTTCCAACTGAGGTATCATCAACGGTTGCATGGAAATTAACTGAAATGAGGTAGACTTATTGTTGTATAAGCGATGATTTGTAGTTTTTTTTCATAAACTGAACCAAACAGAATTGATAGCGATTCGTTATTCTATATACCGTTGATTTAAAATGTTAAGCTAGTTTTTTCAAAACAAACTTTGTAAATCGTAGCAAATGCTGCTTTAAACAGTTGTGAAAAATATGGGTCCCTTAGGCCCAAATGGCGAAAATAGTACGTGTTGGAATTTGTCATAACTTGGAGTCCGTCATTTGTTTATAAATTACCATTCCCTTGATATCAGCCAGTACAGTTGACCAAACACTGAGATCTTAACCCCGAGATTCCATGTTATCTTCAATGTAGCTTCCCAACAATTGATGTTGATTTCAATAGAAACAATGAAAAAACATAAATTCTAAACAATTGAAATAAAATTTTTATCTAAGTCCCAAACGACATCATGTGGGATAATCAATCATATTTAATACAAAATTTTCCTTTCGTCGCACAAAAAGTGAATTAGCGTAAATTGTTCGATATTTAAATATGATATAGAAGACTTCCTTATAGTTATGCTTTTATGTTTCTTCACATGCCATTATGTCGTTGTTATGCTATGCATGCTTCTTTTTCTTCTCTTTACATCGCACAATTTTTGTGAAGTCAGATTTGTGTAGGAAACAATTATGTTGGTCATCGTACTTCACGGTCATGTATCTCAGTATGACATGATCGCCAACACTATAAGGAAATTCATCTCCATCATATGACCAAATCAAAATCTTCATTTCTCCTGTTTCATCACTAACGTATAAATCTCGAAGAAACTTGTTTTTTGGTCTATACAACTCCCCAATTTTACTTATTCTTACCTTTAGTGTTGAAACCAACAAGTTCTTAAATTTTTCATTCATTTCTGAAATCTTCTTTCCTTTTTCTTTTGGTATCTCACCATACCCCTTTTCTATTGTCTTGATGCTAGTATTTTCCCGAAGATATAGCATATACTTTGTGTTGCTATATTTTCTATCACTGACCTTTATTGTGTAGTACATAAATTTGTATGTGCTACCTACTTTCAATTTTGTTTCTAATTTTTGGGCTGCGGCCCCGAAAGCAACCCCTCTCAAACAAGTGTTTCCATCGTGGAATAAAACAGATATTCTGACATCATGGTCTCCCCCGTATTTAATTATAGGAGAAATCGCTTTGATTCCGAGCGTTATTGCATTACGACTCTTCTTACTTGGCCCAGAAATGGAGAGTATTGTAGAAGACTTTCTTTTCAACGTGATTCCAGCTACCTGCAAATTTTCGATAAAACATTATTTGTAGAGCAGAATACATCATTTGTACATGTAGTATTTATGTTTGTTTTCTGAATTTCAAATTATCAAATGATAGGTTAATCTTTACCCCTTAAGCACAAAAATACATATATACAACGATTCCAACGATTTGAGTGTTCCTGATGATGGTTGATCTAGAAAAGGGATACGGACACATCAAGTGTATATAGTTTTATTTTTATTACATACTCAACTAGGCATTCTCGAATCGCATATTGCTGAAATTATTCAATTTAATCCATTTCGGTGTGAGCCTAGGCTCCGTGTTGAAGACCGTACTTTGACCTATAATGGTTTACATTTATAAATTTTGACTTGTGGCGGTTGTCTCATTGGCACTCATACCATTAATAAGATATCTATTGATTCACTTTCTCACATCTTTTTTTATATTTTGTCATCTTAAGCGAAAGAACTTAAGAGTAGTTCTTCGAACCACCAATAATGTACAATAGGGGTTGGTACGTATAATCAGCGAATTCATAAAACTGAGCCTAACCATATATTCCTGGAAAAAAATAAGAAAACTGCCTTAAAAAGGGGCTAGTAAATGGTATTTTTCGTACATTTTTAGATGTTAAAAGTATTAAAAACGTTACTTCTTTTCTACTAATACGACTTTGCAGTCATTCTGAAGCAAAACCAGATTTCACTAAATTATATTTTGTAATATTTTTCAGAACCATGATGCTTATCAAACAAAACAACATTCCCATATCTAAAAAAAAGTTTGCCTTCATACAGTTGTTGTATTTTCACAACCGAAAGAGTATTGGGGTATATTTCCATTCTATCTGCGAAGGCAAATAATATATTTTTGTATGAACCAAATGTACATATTTTACAAGTAAATTTTTTTTTGTCATCAAAATATTTTAGATTCAGGGTGCTATTATTGCTGATTTTGGAACCGAAATGCGTCATTTTTCTTTTAATATATACATTTTACCATATAACTATGATAACCCTTAAACATTAATATATATTGAATGAATATGATGTAAAAATATTAGGTATTTTATCATTCAAGAGAAACT
The DNA here is from genome assembly GCA_017311375.1 of Mytilus coruscus. NCBI lineage: Eukaryota > Metazoa > Mollusca > Bivalvia > Mytilida > Mytilidae > Mytilus > Mytilus coruscus. Next base: position 75,075,802 of record CM029598.1, on the reverse strand, counting down.
TTCAACTGTGATCCTACGTCCTTAAGCTTTTGCTTGATACCGAAATTATCTAACTGTTTTACTCATTGGCAAATGTACAGTTAAGTGTAGGAACTACTAGTTATTTGTTTAAATTATTCACTTTTTTTAAACGTTTTTCCTGACCGTGCCCGAAATAATGGGTTTTACCTTTAAATTAAAAAAATAACCTTTCAGGTTCCCATAAAATCATTCTTGCAACCTGAACCCCAAAAACATTTTGCTGTAAATCATTACCAGGAACAGCATTATTTGTTTTATATAACTTTTATATAAATGGTTGTGTAAACAGTGTGTAATCAGTTCATGTAAAATGCCTATAATTTGCCTTCTTGAATACAACTAAACCTTCTTATACTAGTCATTGTGGTCAATTTGTCTACCCCAACCTCCTAGTTATTAAAAGTAATTTTATCTTTTATCTTACAAATTGAATGCTATATTTTTATAAACAAATGTTCCAATATGCATCCAAAGTGAAATGTGTGCATGCCAACTTCTTGTTTAGGGTAATGTTTTATCTTAATAGCAGCAACAAATGAGCAATTGTGGGCTTAAATCCAAGCGGTCTCCTTAACATAGAAACCGGATCATCAGCATTGATTTCTACGAACATTGGGAACACAAATAATCTATATAACATATATTCCTTCATATCTAATGTTTGGTAAGCTTCAAATCTCTTAGTATTCCTAAGTACACAGAGCATGCCTTTACATGAATCGTGCCTGTATTGTCAGTTTGATCTCAGACACTTTTGACATTATAGTACGTAACCATACATTACAATATTCACATAATATTGTGAATACACTTTAAACACTTTTTTATTAAACTTGTGTTGGATTGCTTGATTTATATCTTACCACTTTAAATATAGTGTACTCACTGCTGATTTGCTAGCTTTTCTGTCGTAACCTAAGTTGAATAATGACTCATACTGTCTTCTTTCATCTGAAAAAAATATGTGTTTTTTCTCAATTATGCATGAAACCATTAACCCTTTAGTCACTTTCACTGCCATCTGCATTTCATTTAATTATGTTATGACTTTAACAGTCAAAGAAATGCAAGTGTCTTTTTTTAAATCCTTCAGTATAATCCGATACAATATTAAAACAAAAGATTTTTTTTTCATAAATGAAATAGCCAATTGTACAAAACTGAAAAAAATCTTCGAAGATCTTACAAAACTTGTGTTATTCATTGTAAGAAAAAAAAAAGAAAGAAAAAAAAAACAATTCGATGAGTATATTGTCTATGTCGTATCAACTGCTCCATTTCAAATACCTATCTACAATTTCACCTATTACTGTTAGTATTTGCATCTGCTATATCAGGCTAACCACTGGATACTGAATAATAGGATTTTAAATCATGATAATTTGAGACCATCTTGTCAATGCTCAACCATGATGCAATAACGTGAGCTTGAATAACGTATTTGTTGATACTTTTTATTACGTTTTGATCGAATAAAATTGAAATTTGGATTTTTTCGCCTTGTTTTGATCATTTTCAAAATTTTCTTTCAGAATAATTAACTTCCATATTCAAACTTGATAGGAAACGACAACCATCTAATTCAATGTTGCTGCTTTATTGTTTTGTCTTAAAGGATTTTGTTTAAAATTAATAAAATACTGTTCTTTCTTATTTATACTTGTATCTGTGTATGACTTGTGTTTTATATTACAAACAATATCAGTAAGAAGAAACTATACAAATTTTCAAATTATAAAAGAAACTGATTAAAAGGCGGTGATACATACCTCTTCTTGCAATTGTCTTTGTAATTTTAGTCCCACAACTTTTCTTAGATCTTTTAAAGTTGGGCATTGCTCATCCTGTTTCTGTAGAATACGAATATACATGTATGATTTTCATCAAATTAAACGATTGAATTTCTACTACATTATTTTTAGTATCTGTTTTGGGGTTGGCATATTAGAAGCTTCGGGCACCTGTAAAACCTCTGAATTCTTTTAGTAGAGAAATATAATGAAACACTTATTGCCATTAAAATACGTTTATAAATATATGTATATATTTACATTTTTATTGATTACTTGATTGGTTATGATTCCGTGTATCTACGTCAAAGTAAACTACTGTCGCCTCAGTTTACTACACAGAATAAATACTTGCAACTAAAATACTCCCCTCATCCACTAAGAGTAGACTGCGGAATAACGGCGACACATTATACTTCCGATCAGTGGATGCAATAAGTATTTTTCTAGTTTTTGGATTATTTGATAATTTTCCTAATCTAAACACTGTTCATAAATTTTGGCAAAATATTGTTATAATTGTAGTTGTAGTGACTGCTGGCAACATGGAAGGGATAATTACAAACAAATGTCATTATGCTGCACTAGACCAAACAAATAAGAAAACATGTTGTGTCTGTATTTTATATATTTCAATAAACCTCGTGAACCAATGCACATTAAAAATTCGTGAAATATTATGATCATATCGTATTTTCAAAATTGTAGTTAAATGTGACAAAATTGAAAACACAATTAGGAACGCGAAAGATCTTGAAATGTCATTTTGCTGCAATAGCCCAAAATAGTATTAAAACGTACTCTACTTTTTCTAGATGTATAATAAACCCCTGGTCCTCATGCGCATCATAACTCTAGAAACACTATAAATTTGTAATTTTGAATATTTAGGGAACTTAACATGATGTTTTTTTTTTTTTTTAAATATATGAAAGCTTTAGATATACGTTTTCATATTCGTAGTGTTCAAACATATCAAATCTTAGCTTTCTGAACATCGAAAATAGAGTGAAGCAATCAGGAATAGGAAACGCATATAAGATCTATAGTAGCAAGTGTCACGCATATTTATAAGACAATTTTAGAAAAGTCAACGCACACAAAGGACGTAACACTAGATCAAGCCAATTTAATTTCGTTTTTCCAACATATGAAAGGAGGGACTGTACATCTGTTAACATGAATCTTCCTATATATATATTTTCATTCATTTGAAAACTGATTATTTCTGTTATGTCTTTGTACATATGTCAACGTGGCAGCGTCCAGGGCACATGTCATATGTGACGGTCTTTTTCTTTATATCTTTAGTCTAATAATATTCGAAGATTAGCTGGACAGCGGCGTGCTAATTTAATAATGATATGGTGTTCTTGTTTTATGTACTAGCCTAATTTTGTTGTTTAAAGGATTTAATACTTTATGTTCGGTTAAGGAACGAATGCGAACCTAAGTTAAAACACTTGACATGTTAAATTTAGGTTTTGATTGTTTTATTTCAATAACAACAAATTAAATTGTACTTACAGCTGATTTGATAGCTTCTTTGTCGTACAATAAGTCAATCAATGATTCAAACGGATTTTTTCGTCTGAAAATAATTTTACTCTCAATAATGCATGAACTATTTACTTATTATAAATTACATTAACTGTTCTCTGCATTTAATCTAATTATGTTATGACTATTACCGTCAAGGTAGTGCTAGTGAAAATAGAAAACAAAAAATATCTCCTTTCAAACAATACAATGCAGTACTTAAAATGAGAAGTTTTTCTTTTCATACATGTAATTGATAATTGTACAAAAGTAATATGATCTTCGAAGATCTAACATATCTAAACTGTTTGTTCATTGAATAAGGCACTAAAAGCAATTTGTTGAGAATATTATATATGTCGTATTAAATGACCCATTTGAAATATCTGTTTACACTTTCACCTATTAAAGTATATGCATCTGTTATAGTAAGCTAACCGCTGGGTACTGAATAAAAGGATTTCAAGTACAATATAAGTTGAGACTATGTTGTCAATGATTAGCCATGATTCCTGTTAATATTTTGTCAATACGTTCTGATGAGTTAAAATTGGAATGTGGTTACTTTTTTCCTCGTATAGGTAATTTTCATAATCAAACTGATCTTTGATAAAAAGTTAATTCCATATTTAAATTTAAAAGGACTAATAAGCATGGCTGGTTGAACTGTTATTCAGTATAAGTCAAGGGCACACATGATTGCTATACTATGTTTTAGTTTAGTTTTAATTTTACCAGGTTTTATACCAAACAACGATTATGTTTAAGCAAATAATGCTTCGTCTTTACATAATTCAAAAATGTTATTAAAGGCATTTTTCAAAATAAACTTTCGAAAAAAAAGACCAAATTGTCGTCAACCGTCGAATATTAATTGAAAAAGGGTCGTGCGGTCATCACATATGTTCTTTCGTTCTTACGCCCGTTAATAAATAGGATTAAATCAACATTTAAGTACTCGCAAAGCATGTTGTGTCTGTTCTAGCCGACAAAGCGGCAAACAATGCGGTAGTGGTTTGAAGTAAATACAACATGGAAGTCCTCAAAATTAAATAATAAAAGCTTCTACATGCAAGGCAAGATTCAAATATCAAATAATCATGGCACTACTTCATCTCATCGTAAGGTTTTCTTTAAATATTTGAGGTTCCTTCTATGTATTGGCTATCTAAATTATATAAACAATCATTCAAGTTTCGTGTCATCTCGACTCTAGTAAATGAACATTCCCATATCTAAAAAGAGTTTGTCTTCATACAGTTGTTGTATTTTCACAACCGAAAGAGTATTGGGGTATATTTCCGTTCTATCTGCGAAGGCAAATAATATATTTTTGTATGAACCAAATGTACATATTTTACAAGTAAATTTTTTTTTTGTCATCAAAATATTTTAGATTCAGGGTGCTATTATTGCTGATTTTGGAACCGAAATGCGTCATTTTTCTTTTTGATATATACATTTTACCAAATAACTATGATAACCCTTAAACATTAATATATATTGAATGAATATGATGTAAAAATATTAGGTATTTTATCATTCAAGAGAAACTTTCAACTGTGATCCTACGTCCTTAAGCTTTCGCTTGATACCGAAATTATCTAACTGTTTTACTCATTGGCAAATGTACAGTTAAGTGTAGGAACTACTAGTAATTTGTTTAAATTATTCACTTTTTTTTAAACGTTTTTTCCTGACCGTGCCCGAAATAATGGGTTTTTACCTTTAAATTAAAAAAAAAATAACCTTTCAGGTTCCCATAAAATCATTCTTGCAACCTGAACCCCAAAAACATTTTGCTGTAAATCATTACCAGGAACAGCATTATTTGTTTATTGATAACTTCTATATAAATGGTTGTGTAAACAGTGTGTAATCAGTTCATGTAAAATGCCTATAATTTGCCTTCTTGAATACAACTAAACCTTCTTATACTAATCATTGTGGTCAATTTGTCTACCCCAACCTCCTAGTTATTAAAAGTAATTTTATCTTTTATCTTACAAATTGAATGCTATATTTTTATAAACAAATGTTGCAATATGCATCCAAAGTGAAATGTGTGCATGCCAACTTCTTGTTTAGGGTAATGTTTTATCTCAATAGCAGCAACAAATGAGCAATTGTGGGCTTAAATCCAAGCGGTCTCCTTAACATAGAAACCGGAACATCAGCATTGATTTCTACGAACATTGGGAACACAAATAATCTATATAACACATATTCCTTCATATCTAATGTTTGGTAAGCTTCAAATCTCTTAGTATTCCTAAGTACACAGAGCATGCCTTTACATGAATCGTGCCTGTATTGTCAGTTTGATCTCAGACACTTTTTGACATTATAGTACGTAACCATACATTACAATATTCACATAATATTGTGAATACACTTTAAACACTTTTTTATTAAACTTGTGTTGGATTGCTTGATTTATATCTTACCACTTTAAATATAGTGTACTCACCGCTGATTTGCTAGCTTTTCTGTCGTAACCTAAGTTGAATAATGACTCATACTGTCTTCTTTCATCTGAAAAAAATATGTGTTTTTTCTCAATTATGCATGAAACCATTAACCCTTTAGTCACTTTCACTGCCATCTGCATTTCATTTAATTATGTTATGACTTTAACAGTCAAAGAAATGCAAGTGTCTTTTTAAATCCTTCAGTATAATCCGATACAATATTAAAACAAAAGATTTTTTCATAAATGAAATAGCCAATTGTACAAAACTGAAAAAATCTTCGAAGATCTTACAAAACTTGTGTTATTCATTGTAAGAAAAAAAAAAAAAAAAAAAAACAATTCGATGAGTATATTGTCTATGTCGTATCAACTGCTCCATTTCAAATACCTATCTACAATTTCACCTATTACTGTTAGTATTTGTATCTGCTATATCAGGCTAACCACTGGATACTGAATAATAGGATTTTAAATCATGATAATTTGAGACCATCTTGTCAATGCTCAACCATGATACAATAACGTGAGCTGGAATAACGTATTTGTTAATACTTTGTTACTACGTTTTGATCGAATAAAATTGAAATTTGGATTTTTTTTCGCCTTGTTTTGATCATTTTCAAAATTTTCTTTCAGAATAATTAACTTCCATATTCAAACTTGATAGGAAACGACAACCATCTAATTAGATGTAGCTGCTTTATTGTTTTGTCTTAAAGGATTTTGTTTAAAATTAATAAAATACTGTTCTTTCTTATTTATACTTGTATCTGTGTATGACTTGTGTTTTATATTACAAACAATATCAGTAAGAAGAAACTATACAAATTTTCAAATTATAAAAGAAACTGATTTAAAGGCGGTGATACATACCTCTTCTTGCACTTGTCTTTGTGATTTTAGTCCCACAACTTTTCTTAGATCTTTTTAAAGTTGGGCATTGCTCATCATGTTTCTGTAGAATACGTTTATACATGTATGATTTTCATCAAATTAAACGATTGAATTTCTACTACATTATTTTTAGTATTTGTTTTTGGGGTTGGCATATTAGAAGCTTCGGGCACCTGTAAAACCTCTGAATTCTTTTAGTAGAGAAATATAATGAAACACTTATTGCCATTAAAATACGTTTATAAATATATGTATATATTTACGTTTTTTATTGATTACTTGATTGGTTATGATTCCGTTTATCTACGTCAAAGTAAACTACTGTCGCCTCAGTTTACTACACAGAATAAATACTTGCAACTAAAATACTCCCTCATCCACTAAGAGTAGACTGCGGAATAACGGCGACACATTATACTTCCGATCAGTGGATGCAATAAGTATTTTCTAGTTTTGGATTATTTGATGATTTTCCTAATCTAAAACTGTTCATAAATTTTGGCAAAATATTGTTATAATTGTAGTTGTAGTGACTGCTGGCAACATGGAAGGATAATTACAAACAAATGTCATTATGCTGCACTAGACCAAACAAATAAGAAAACATGTTGTGTCTGTATTTTATATATTTCAATAAACCTCGTGAACCAATGCACATTAAAAATTCGTGAAATATGATCATATCGTATTTTCAAAATTGTAGTTAAATGTGACAAAATTGAAAACACAATTAGGAAGGCGAAAGATCTTGAAATGTCATTTTGCTGCAATAGCCCAAAATAGTATTAAAACGTACTCTGCTTTTTCTAGATGTATAATAAACCCCCTGGTCCTCATGCGCATCATAACTCTAGAAACACTATAAATTTGTAATTTTGAATATTTAGGGGAACTTAACATGATGTTTTTTTCTTTTTAAATATATGAAAGCTTTGGATATACGTTCTCATATTCGTAGTGTTCAAACATATCAAATCTTAGCTTTCTGAACATCGAAAATAGAGTGAAGCAATCAGGAATAGGAAACGCATATAAGATCTATAGTAGCAAGTGTCACGCATATTTATAAGACAATTTTAGAAAAGTCAACGCACACAAAGGACGTAACACTAGATCAAGCCAATTTAATTTCGTTTTTCCAACATATGAAAGGAGGGGACTGTACATCTATTAACATGAAGAATTTATATAGTTTCATTCATTTGAAAACTGATTATTTCTGTTATGTCTTTGTAGATATGTCAACGTGGCAGCGTCCAGGGCACATGTCATATGTGACGGTCTTTTTCTTTATATCTTTTGTCTAATAATATTCGAAGATTAGCTGGACAACGGCGTGCTAATTTAATAATGATATGGTGTTCTTGTTTTATGTACTAGCCTAATTTTGTGGTTTAAAGGATTTAATACTTTATGTTCGGTTAAGGAACGAATGCGAACCTAAGTTAAAACACTTGTCATGTTAAATTTAGGTTTTGATTGTTTTATTTCAATAACAACAAATTAAATTGTACTTACAGCTGATTTGATAGCTTCTTTGTCGTACAATAAGTCAATCAATGATTCAAACGGATTTTTTTCGTCTGAAAATAATTTTACTCTCAATAATGCATGAACTATTTACTTATTATAAATTACATTAACTGTTCTCTGCATTTAATCTAATTATGTTATGACTATTACCGTCAAGGTAGTGCTAGTGAAAATAGAAAACAAAAAAATATCTCCTTTCAAACAATACAATGCAGTACTTAAAAATGAGAAGTTTTTCTTTTTCATACATGTAATTGCTAATTGTACAAAAGTAATATGATCTTCGAAGATCTAACATATCTAAACTGTTTGTTCATTGAATAAGGCACTAAAAGCAATTTGTTGAGAATATTATATATGTCGTATTAAATGACCCATTTGAAATATCTGTTTACACTTTCACCTATTAAAGTATATGTATCTGTTATAGTAAGCTAACCGATGGGTACTGAATAAAAGGATTTCAAGTACAATATAAGTTGAGACTATGTTGTCAATGATTAGCCATGATTCCTGTTAATACTTTGTCAATACGTTCTGATGAGTTAAAATTGGAATGTGGTTACTTTTTTTCCTCGTATAGGTAATTTTTCATAATCAAACTGATCTTTGATAAAAAGTTGTTTCCATATTCAAATTTAAAAGGACTAATTAGCATGGCAGGTTGAACTGTTATTCAGTATAAGTCAAGGGCACACATGATTGCTATACTATTTTTTAGTTTAGTTTTAATTTTACCAGGTTTTATACCAAATAACGATTATGTTTAAGCAAATAATGCTACGTCTTTACATAATTCAAAAATGTTATTAAAGGCATTTTTCAAAAATATACTTTCGAAAAAAAAAGACCAAATTGTCGTCAACCGTCGAATATTAATTGAAAAAAGGGTCGTGCGGTCATCACATATGTTCTTTCGTTCTATTTGAAAGTTACTTTAGAAATTAATTAAATAGAAAGTAATACGCCCGTTTTTAGGATGAAATCAATATCCAAGTACTCGCAAAGCATGTTGTGTCTGGTCTAGCCGACAAAGCGGCAAACAATGCGGTAGCGGTTTGAAGTAGATACTACATGGAAGTCCTTAAAATTAAATAATAAAAGCTTCTACATGCAAGGCAAGATTCAAATATCAAATAATCATGGCACTACTTCATCTCATCGTAAGGTTTTCTTTAAATATTTGAAGTTCCCTTCTATGTATTGGCTATCTAAATTATATAAACAATCATTCAAGTTTCGTGTCATCTCGACTCTAGTAAGTGATAGAACATATACTTTTTGTTTCGATGATATTAGTAACTGCGGAAAATTGCAATTTAAAATTAAAGCTTGACGTTTTATAAGTCCAAGCAGTTGACAGATTCTTTTGCCAAGAAATTGCATTACTAGATACTGACAACGGACAAGGACCCAATATAAAAAGTTAAATAAACAGTAATTTGAATAAAAGCTAATTGCTGTTGATGGAAGTAGGATACAAAAAACAATATAATTTAAATTGCACATAACAAACGATTGAATATAAGATCTATAGCCTACCTCGATACAAAACTGGATCTATCCCCCATTTGTTTTGGCGATCTATTCCCAAATGTGTAAATATATTTGCCTTGTACTTCAATGGTTTTTCAATCCCAGCATTCCGGATGCCATCCCTTAAAGCAAAAACATCTGCTTCATTGAGGAAGTTGTCATTGTAGATACAAATCACGTGCTTGTCAGTATCTTTTCTAGCAGCACTAACTTTTGCAAAAATAGTAGGAATTGTTCCCTGTATTACACCATCTGCAACAGTTCTCCAAAGTCGATCAATTTCGTTTCCCGTTTCTCCATAGAACATCCATTTGCCATTGGTCAATGCATGTTTTTTAGCAAGCTTCATTAAAGTTTTAGTATTGACTTTTTCGGTATCTTTGAAGGCAGACTGTACTGCACGGATGTTAGGCATGCTTTTAGTTTCGTATAAACCGTTATCATGTCGCCGTTCGATGGAAATCCAGTAAACCCCCTTTAATCTGCAAAGAAGCAAATGCCATACATACATATGAATATCGGCTGTATGTCTACAAAGACTATTTTTCTACAATTTCATATGAATATTCGGCTGTATGTCTACAAAGACTTTTTTTCTACAATTTCGGAGTCTAATCTACATTCGAGTTAAGATATCGCAAAATATTTGACATATTACCATGATATACTTTTTTATGCAGATGTGTTAAGGAGTGTACAGTGTACATGGTTGTATTCGTTTTTTTTTTTCTATGTTTTGTGTTGTATTCGTAATGATTAAATCTCATCTTTAAATATAAATTTCAGACACTAACCAACAAAGTGGCATGTACATAAATTAAAAGTGTACAAATGTATTATAACATTTTATGAGTGGACTACATTATTTAACAGTTTACGCTTTTGTATTGGCTTTTGTATAGGTTCGCGTCTGAGCTCATAAAGAAGACCTCAACAGTGAGTTGGACGAAGGGGCAAACAAAAGCATCAACAGGCAAACAGAACTTGTCCATTATAACTTTACTTTACGATTCACTCATTTCAGTTAAAGTACTAAATATCAAAACTCAGATTGTATGTAATATACCAAGTGTGATTATGTATTTTTGCGTGATATAAATGCAGTGAATGAGCAAAATGTATTGAGTTCCCTGTCTAAGTTTTAACAATGAATGGCAATGAAACGTTATGAAACCTGTCATGGAAACGATGTCTGCACCTGCAATTTCAAAAATTGGCATTATTGTAAACGTGGATACGGTCGTGGGTTTTTTTTTTTCGCGAGTCAAATCCGCGAATGCACATCATCATTGTTGACTGGTTTTAACTACTAGTAATCCCTCGGAGTATTTCATGTATTTGAAATGCGCGAAATTATCTCCCGAGCGAAATTTCTACAAACTAACACACAATTGTTGCACATTTTTGAAAAACAAAAAAAATTGTGTCTGGTATTTTCGTACACAATTGCTGCTTTTCATTGCTTTTTATCATAATTATGTCATCATGTATTGTACACAACTGTAAATCGAGGCAAAAACAAAAATACTGCTTACTTTCGATGATGAGATGGAAGATTTTCCTCAACCCATTTGCTAAAAACAGAATACTCTTCTAAGCAGTCTTCAAGTGATTGTCCTGCTACTTCATACTTTGGTTGAGTAACTAGTAAAATACAAAACAGGTATTTGAAATGAATTATTTCTATCATATGCGTTAGCAATGTGCGGTGAACCTTTACATAGATTAGACCGTTGGTTTTTCCTGTTTGAATTATTTTACACTAGTCATTTTTTGGCCCTTTGTAGCTTGCTGTTCGGTGTGAGCCAAGGCCGTACTTTGACCTATAACTGTTTACTTTTTACACATTGTGACTCGGATGGAGAGTTGTCTCATTGGCACTCATACCATATCTTCTTATTTCTACTTAAATAAAGAGATTGGTAATTAAGTCCTATCATGGTATTTTACGAAACTGTAGAATAACCTGACAAAATTTGCAAAGTAGTAATGAATATTCCCCTTGCAGGCCAACATTTGGCGTCACATCTTTCGTTTTGTGGGAGGGTATTTGAAGTTAAGTTATCTAACTTTGAAACTCCAAACTAGTTTCACCATTCTGCCTGAGTTGCAGCCTTATCTTCAGCATAATTACAAAATTGTAAGTTTATTGGCACTATTTATCATTTGAACAGAGTCTATGAAGAAACATAGGTATTCATGTGTGAACAATTTTTCAACAACAAAATGGTTGTATATTTCTGATAATGATAATATCTTAATATTTCTTACGATTCTTTTCTCCTTTTCGACAACTTAATTTTGTTCTTAGTTTTCCAATGTGCATGGCAGTTTGTCTTTATAACTCTTTAACCCTGTCAAATCAGTTTTGATACATTCTGAATCAGTATTTTTATTACTGACGGGGATAGATGTTTATTTCACAGATGTGTTTGGTGTTCATTGACAGAAATATTTTCTACCCCTTTAAAAAAAGTATCTGCTTAGATAAATTTTGTAATACTATTTAGTTCCAGTAACTCATCGTCAGAACTGCGGAACTGACATAATTATTAACAAAAAAATCATAAATTCCGCTTTGATAAATCAAGAAATTATAAAGCAATTAAGGTCACACTTCCACAGGCAAAGTTTCACTAGACTTGAGATGAATAAGTTTATTTGTTTAGGTCGCTATTTGTCATATAGCTTTTCATATGTTAAGGACTTATATAATTATTATCGTCTTTTATTTGTTTTGGTTTGAGCATTCCTGATAAAAAATCGCTTCGGACGCACGAAATTGATTAAGTGTTGTTTTGCAAGTCCTATAGTAATATATAAATGATGTTCTATCATTTAATATCAAACTTCAGCGAACACCTGCATCTCATATATCTTAGTGAACTTGAGATCAAGGATACTTATAAAACAAGAAGGTTTGCTTCATATTTAGATCTTTTCCTTGATATTGACACAGATGAACAACTTCAAACAAGAATCTAAGACAAATATGGTGATTTCAACTTTCCAATTTTCAACTTGCCATTTCTTAGCATTACTCAGTCGTATAGTGTTTCAACATCACATGTAATATGTTCCACTAGTGCATTTTCACACTATTCTAACATCATCAGAGTGTGCTCCTGAAATTGCTTTAACAGCATAAATAGGAAGTATGACGTAAATCAGCAATTCATAAGTTGTACGGTCACCATCGCGAATCAGTATCCGATACGATCTATCAGTGTTTCAAATCAACGTGGATTCGTTTTCAGAGGCTTAGCTATTTATAATTAGAATGCCCATCTGATCTGTGAATTAACCGATTGTGTCGTATTTTTGATTGTGAAAATTTGAGTGAGTGTCGAATTTCATTTCATGTGATGTACGCATAGCAGGAGACATATAGTTTGTTCACGCCACTGGTCTTGCTGGTTTCAGAGCTAATTTGAATCCCTCATTTTTAAGAAATTGGTTTATGAAAATAAGAAGATGTTGTAAGATTGTCAATGAAACAACTATAATCAGAGACTAAAAGATGTTGGTGTGTAATTAACTACAATTCAATGTACGTCATTCAACAATTAGCCACACACATACTGTACAGTGAGCTATAAAAGGCCTTGACATGACAAATTGAAAACATTGCAAACGAGAAAAAAACAACGGCATCATTTATATTCAAAACAATAAGTGATGATCGCATTTGGAATACAGCAACCAACGACAACCACTATATCACAGATTCTTGCTTAATTGTTTAGTCTTTATGGATTTTCTTTAACATCGGTAAACTACACTTGTTTCTTATTTATACTTGTGCCTGTGTATAACTTACGTTTGATGTACATTACAAACCATTGCAGTAAGGCGAACCTCTACAGAGTTTCAAATTATAGAAGAATCAATTTTAAAGGCGTGGATACTTACCTCTTCTTGTACCTCCTTTTGCAATTTTAGTCATACCACTTTTTTGGTCCACTTTAGATCTTTTAAGAGATTGACATTGCTCATCCTGTATCTATAGAAGACATTTATACATGTACGAGTGTCATCAAATTTAACGATTGAATTTTTACTACATTATTTTTGGTATTTTGTTGGTGTTGGAATATGAAAAGCTTGGAGCAACTGTAACACCTTTGAATTTTTCAAGCGGAGAATTTAAATGATACACTGATTGCCATTAAAAAAATGTTTGCAGTTATATATACGGTTTTGTTTTTGTTTGCTTCCTTGGGTTTGATAAGCACTTTCTAAGTTAAAGAAACTAATGTCGCCTCAATTACCAAACAAAATTAATACATGCAACCAAAATAATTAACTGTGACACATTATACTTTATCATTCGATAATTGGAAGTATCCTTCTAGTTTTTGGATTAACTGGAAATATGATAATTTTCTTAATCTAGAAACGGTTCTTAAATTTTGGCAAAATATTTGAATAGTAGTTGTAGTGACTGGTGGCAATATGGAAGGATAATTACAAACACTTAAGATCTTAAAATGTCATTATGTTGCAATAGCGCAAACAATATTTAAAAAAAAATTAGTATGTCTAAATTGTATATGTTTTAATAAACCTCATGCACCCATGCACATCACAATTTGTGAAACATCATCATATCATATTTTTTATAGTTGTAGTGACAAGTGACAAGATTGAAGGGATAATTAGAAACGCAAACGATCTTGAATTGTCATTACCCCTGCGCATCATAACTCTAGAAACATCAGAAAATCTTAATTTTGAATATTTAGGTAAACTATATATGATGACAAACACTTTTACAATATATGAAACCTTCATATAAACGGTCTCATACAAAATGTATGCGTAGTGTTCATAACTATCAAGTGTTAGTTTTCTAAACGTCCGAAATAGAGTAAAGCTATTTGAAATAGGACACTCTCATAAAATCTACAGCAGCAAGTGTCACGCGTATTTTAAAGACAATTCTAGAAAAGTCAAAGAACAAAACAGATATAACCCTATATCAAACCAGTTTAATATCGTAGTACCAACATATTAAAGGAGTGGACAGTACTTCCGTTTTCGTCAATGTACTTAAAGATTGATATACGCTTTCAAATAGTAAAAAACTCAAAACATGACCAAAACGCATTCAAAGCAAAAGCAAGATAACTTCGGAAAAATAAGTAAATGTGTTATTTAAGTGGTACCAAACACCTTGACTAAAATTAATTTCGCTCGTTTAATTTTCATGAAGTTTTGAGAAAATGTTTACTTTGACCCTTTGACAAAAAATTCAAAATTTCAAAAAAACTTGAACCACACACTTTATCGGAAAAATTTCACTGGATATATAGCAGTTTGACAAACACTACTTTTGATCATTGAGAAGCTTTATATTTTCTTAACAATAGAACATGATTAAAACGTTCAGCTGATTTTTACAGAGTTATCTCCCTGTAGTGTTATGAACCACCTTAGTATCAATTAAATATATGCTTTCTCTCCTATTATTCCTTTAAGCAAAGTGATATGCCCTTGGACAACCCTATTGGGAATAAACGGAAACGCTTTCTTCTATTATCCTTGAAAATATATCAACTAACACGACACTGTTGTTAAGCCTTTGAATATGTGTTTTATTTTATAAAAGAATGGACGTTTATTTTTAAACTGCAACTGTTTATTGATTCCTATATGAATGTTACCTTTGGTTTTATGTAAATCAAATATATGCCCACCAAAAACTATGTTCTGATGTGATAGGAATGGCTTTGAAATTTGTCCTACATCTAGTTGCTCTCAATGAAATCTAAAAAGTAGTGTATGTAATATAAAATTCCAAAATAAGCCTTTCAATATCAAGTACACAATAGTGTTACCTTCAATTTCCGTTTTGTTCCACATGTTGTGGTATCTTTGTCCTTATTGGATTGAGCTGTTTTCTCCATTATTTTGGTATTGTGTATCACTAATGGATTACTTCCTACTGTAAAGAAAACGCTTTCAGTTATGCGATTTTCTACAAGTCATAGAAAGTGATGTTTTAAAACAGTGTTTTCTTTTGTGAAATGTTGACTGACTGTGAATTCGTATGGCGGTAAAATCAGGAGACGCTTACCCTATCGACTTACCTTATCCCGCTACGTTTGATTTTGTGTCAGGTGTCATAGTATTTTTCAATCGTCGATTATCGTTCATTACTTGACCTTGCAAATTCAAAAATTTAAATGTAGTTTTTCTTTAAGTAGTTGATTTATCTATACATTTAAAGTGCTGCAAATTAGATAACACTTGTCGTCTAAACTTTACGCTATAACCTTGATGTTAAAATAAAGATATCATGCAAAATGTCACCGTTATTAAAATGCCTAAGGAATCCTTATTGCATGCACTCCCCTCCCCCCTATAGTACCAGTATATCTTTAAATCTGCTACAAAATATCTTTGACATCAAAAATTAAGCTGATATTAAACAGACTCTATGTTATCATATTGAAAAGCTTGACACAAAGGCAACAATGGCGACTCGTTAACAATTCTTACCTGTGATTTTTTTTAAAATTCTATGTATGTTACAAAGAATGCAAACTAACATCAAATGAAAAAAAAAAAAAAAAAACGCTTTGTCAAACATTGTCAAATGCGTTCGTTGAAAGCACCAAGTATTACAGCAACCTAATAAATTTTAGTAAAGATGCTTCAAAATCATTTTCCTTACCTCAGAGACGGTCACTGATACACCTTTACAGAATATTGCGTGGTAAAAAAATTAAAAGGAAGTCAAAAAATAAATTTTCAACTTTCACTTTCATTTTAGTTTTAAGTACAGGAAATGACCTATCAAACCGATGACTACCAAAAAATTACCAAACTAATATTGTTTGTGTAAATATACTACTTTGATGAGTTGAAAGATCAAGTCGTAAGAGAATTAAAGAATGAACTAGTCAAATTTTACGTCTATTTTTTTCATTCTCTTTACATAGAGATTATTGGACATAACTCTTTAAATTCTCGATTACGTTCATGTCAACCCTTTTTTATATAGTTTCTTAGCTTCTCAACAATGCAAAGCATTGTAATTTCAATCACACGAATACGTTCTAAAAGAAATGCATTCCTTAACCATGTTAACCCGTGTATACCTCCTTAAACTAATGGTAACAGTTAACAGTCCAACGATCTTCAAAACAATCCTTAATATAGTGGGTGTCAAGTTGAAAAATATAAAATGACTATTTCCCCGATGTGTCACAATACGGAATCAAAAGTGGTGGGTAAAAAATAACCAAGTCCAAATATGTGTTATTAAAGCAGCATGATCTAAAATATCTATTATTGAGAGCGTTGGATTCTAACTATGAATACAAAGCATGAGTACTGTTAGCTATATTATTCTTTATTTGGAATTTTTGAAGGTACGATGCATTGTCGTTGTAATTTTATGTGATAATTGATCATGCAACAATTGACAATATTCATTTGATTACTTTGATATTAATGAAATTCACAACTTACAGTGCAAACGTTTCGTACATGCTTAGTTGCATATATATTCATTAACACGTATAACAATAAGCTCATTACGTCATTGTATTCTTAAAATTAAGTATTAAATAAACTCATCATAGATACGGGGATTGAAATTTGTATTTGCGCCAGACGCGCGTTTCGTCTACAAAAGACTCATCAGTGATTTTGATTAATCATTGTTAATTGTAACAAGAATTTGCAAGACATTCAAACATAGATTAATGTGACTCTAGTGTTGCTTAAACTTTTTTTACTGTGTATCCACTGATAAATCTGCTATGGCATGTGACATATAAATCATTTGAAGTCATTCACGCGTGAAATGTTAGACAAGTTGAGTTGGCCCTCATTTTAGTCAACGATATACGCACTGATGAAGTTGTATTGCAATTTGATGTACAGCCCCCTAGTTATCAACCCTAGCGTAACCAGCCTCTCAGGCGTGAGATGTAGGTAGTTGTGTATCGCCTCGTAATTATTTAAGATGCATCTATTAATGGCATGCGTAAGTATATGATGTTTAGTACCCTAGATATAGACCATATATGTTGGGATTTCGGAGGCGTCGATGTGCTTATAATTTACTGCCAAAGAGGTGTGTATTCAATGATGATAAAGGAAGATGTATGATTAGAGCCCCAGAAATTGCAAAATATTTCAAACTTACTCAAACCTTTCATAATCATGTTAAATAAATTCAATAGCAACAAACTGAAACTGTTTAAACATGTTAAGTTATACAATATTGATGATTAAGGTAAAAGGTATATTTTTCCTTTATATTTTTACTGCTGCTTTGAATCTATTCTACGCTGTGTCTGTTAATATATTCTAAATGTATATTCCATATAAAGCACTACACTTGTTAATCAAGTCTTTAGTTTTCTATGTTGTGTCATCTGCACTATTATTTGTCTGTTTGTCTTTTTATTTTTGACCATGGCATT
This sequence comes from Mytilus coruscus, assembly GCA_017311375.1. NCBI lineage: Eukaryota > Metazoa > Mollusca > Bivalvia > Mytilida > Mytilidae > Mytilus > Mytilus coruscus. The sequence continues at coordinate 75,057,575 of CM029598.1, read as the reverse complement.
GTCAGTTTGTTTTCGATCTATGAGTTTGACTCTGGTATCTTTCGTCCCTCTTTTAATCTAGCTATTCTGTAAACAAAAGAATTAATATGATAAAAAATCAATCAGGTGAAGACATAAATTATATCCGGTTAATGAAAATTTCTGTACTGACGCAACTAACCATAATATATGTTCTATACTAATGTTAACGAGGCCGGGATAAGGTACCGGTATTAAAAAATGTAAATATGTTAATAAAATTGTGTTTTAAAAAGAAAAAGAAAATTCTAAATGTTTACCTATTTGTGTATCAATTTTTCACCTGAATGGCTGTAGTCACGATAATAACCCATCCGCTTATAATACATGTATTATGAATTTATAAAACAAAACATGATATATTGTTTCTTATTTTATTCACAATCATATATTTTTCGTCTGTTTATCTATCATTCTGCATTAGAAATATACGACACATACAGTAAAATTGATGTCAGGATCAGCATAGTTTAATTATAAGTCAATACAAGACACTTTTGTGGCTGAGAATCTACAAGTTTGAAAATATGGTATTTGAGAAGCGACATACATTATGTATTAACCAAAACAAATAACGCACAATTTTTCCCATGTATAGTATTTCATTATATCTTGTTTTCATATAAAATAATGTAAATCTCTTGTTTATATTAAGATAATATGCAATAAAATATTTTACTACAAAGAAATCAATAGAGTTGGTGTAATTCTTTTGTTAATGTGTATACCTTACTAGACTGTCGGACTGAATATTTGATGGAGTCCTAATATTTCGTGTTGTACTATCCTTTTGCGTGCATATTAAGTGTTTTTTTTTATTGGCGATTGGCAAATGCAGTTACTTTGGCCAATTTGGTTCACATAATATTGCTGTCTTACTAAAAGACATCTTACAGTTTTACCGTAACGGTTGTCTTTATCCTATATTTCTAAATGAATATTATTTTGTCCAGATTATGAAAATACAACATATTTTAAATTTCTCGGAAGAATTTTTTTTTTTTTTTTGTAATTTTCAAATTTTCTTACATGCATTTTTACGGATTAAGACTTGTTTTTTTTATTTTTCGTCAAAATTTTCATTTTTCCATGAAAATAGTGTTTTATCGTACGAAATGTATTTGCCATATATATCCGGTGCCATTATTCCCTTTATTAAAACCTTCTGATTGTATAACTTTGAATTAGTGGGTTCATATGGCGGATAATATATGCATCTCCTTATTTGTATATAACACGAGGTAATGTATCTGTCGACGCATCAGATCTCGTTCATTTAAGTGTTCATAAAATTCCTCTTATTTTTGTTTTATCTTTATTTGTGTCTTTTTGATATATAAAAGGGATTTGATACTCAGTAAACTTATGTTGCCTCTGATGAAATTTCTTTCTTATTCAGGAGAACATCTCTATTTTGGAGAACGGTAGCACGTACTTAAATCTGTGTGTGAACATATCCAGTGAAAACTTAACTTTTGAAAGAAAAATAAATTGTCTTATACATATTTTAAATGAAAGCCATAGTTTCTATTTCCGAAAAAAATAAAATCGATCAAGTTTTGCCCATGATTGCTGAACATAAAAGCCTAAAAGTTGTTACAAATAAATTAATCTCTCTGGTATTAAACAAACATCTTCATATCTGTAAAGGCCTACAGCAGCCTGATAAAAAATAATGATAAGATATAAGAAATAAGAAAAAGATATAAGAAAAAGATATAAGAAAAAAGCAATGATGAAAACCGATTGATTGAATGGTCAAAATCATAAAAATGTTGCATTATTATTATGCAAGAAACACACTGTACAGATAATTTGATAGACAATCTATATACTGGATTTGAAGGCAAGTTTTACTATGTAATGGTTCAACCAATTCAAGAGGTATTGTCATATGACTGAAAAAAAAATCTAAATTTGAAAAGTATTGATGAGAATAAAGAAAACGAAAGAAGACTTTTGCTTGTTAATATTGAAATAAATGACACTATTCTAACAATAGCTAATAGTTATGCACCATACACTGTCCATACAGTAATAGAAGAAAATTTGGGGCAACTAATTCTATGAGAAGATCATAAGGAAATGTTTTCCAATATTGATTCAAAGAGAAAAATTAAGCAACAAAAAATAGAAATAATAGTTTATAACTTAAATAAACTAATAAACTCCTGAAGTATTTAAATCTGCTTGTCGTGTGATATTAGACCAATATACAGATCACACTGTGTTTCTTTAAAAATCAATTTAAACAGAGGCCAAAAGGAAGGGGATACTGAAAACTAAACAGTAGTGTACTTAAAAATGAAGTCAATGTTGAAATAATTATGAAAATAATAAAAAGTTATAACAAAAAAGCAATGATAAAACTGATCTTGCTATTCTGTGGGACAATTTCAAAATTGAAGTTAGAGACCAGATAATCATCTATTGTAAAACAAAAGCTAAGAATAAAAAAAAAATCAGCTTTGAAATTGTTTTAATATAATTAAATAGCAATATAGACACATGCATTGATAAAATGATAATAACTTATTACAGGAAGTAGAAAATATAGAAAATGAAATAGGAAAATTCTATAATAAGAAAATAAAACGGTAATCAAATAAGGGCACGGGTAAAATGGGTTGAAGATATGAGATTTTATAAAAGCATTTGACTGGGATTTCATGTTTGAGACTTTAAAGAAATTTGGCTTTAAAAATAATTTCATAAGGTGGGTTCTGACAGTGTATCGTGATACTAAAGGATGCATTATTAATAATGGATGGGTTGCTATCCGTTTTAGGCATCTCGTGGAATCCGACAAGGATGTCCGTTATCATCTATACTATTTGTTTTAGCTGTAGAAGTTATGGCAATTAAGATAATGGAAAAACGTCTCTTTAGCAATTAATTTCAATAGAAATATTTGGTACTTTCTCAGGTTTAAAATTGAGTAAAACAAAAACTGAACAGATATGGCTAGGCCAATTGAAACACTGTCGGGAAAAATTTGAAGATATAAATTGGTGTACTGCACCTATCAAAAGCCTTGAATTTACTTTGGTTACAATAAACAAGAATGTCAAAATTAAACTTAAAAAAAAACAACTTTTAAAATGAAAAAAAAATCTGATTGGAGTAAAGAAATCTCACTTTCATAGGGAAAATAGTTGTTATTTAATCACTTGTTTTGCCAAACCTAACATATGTTGCATTAAACACTTTTATTCCTAAAGAAATGTAGCAAGATTTTAAAACTTTAATACACAAATTTATTTGGAAAGGTAAAGAGACAAAATAAAAGATCCTCACTTTCAAATGATTTTTGGAAGGGGACTGAAGATGACAGACATTGGTGCATACATAAAATCACTGCATATCAGCTGGATTCTCAACTTAAGTGAAGATGATAATTGGACTATTATTCCCAAATTTTATTTCAACAATTTAGGAAAAATATTCTTGTATTTAAAATGAATTTAAAGAACATAAACGACATTGATAAAAATAAGTTACAATATTTACCAGACTTTTATAACCAACTAATTAAAGATTGGATAAGTGTAAAAGGAGGTAACAAAGTATCCCATGTTTTATTATTTTTTTAATTAGAAAACAAGTTCTGTGTGGAAACGATAATATCAGGTTTAACAGAAAATGCTTAAACTTTGAAGACTGGATAAAAGTGACATTATCAATATAAATGATATCATTGATGAAACTATCATCTTCTCTAAACTTAAATATAAACAAAATTTGATAAAGCAAATATATATGTTAAAAAGCAATACCAATTGATTAGAAAACAACTCTTAGTACTGAAGATTCTATTAAAACTAAGGTTAATGTCGTAAATGACTTAGAAAAATTGTAAAGAACTCTATAAAATCTTCACACTAAAAAAGTTGTGATAAACCAAATGGTTTTATAATGTGGGAAAAATTATTTGAGAAAATTAAAAATTCTAAGTTCAAAACAATTTTGATTTAATTTTTCAACATCTTACTTAGGACAGCTTATGCAAGCATTGTAAAAAAGAAGACTATGAACACTTTTTGTCAATTTCTCATTTAATACTGACTTTCTAAATATAGTAATGAAATCTCTTGGTATTGACAAAGACATTATAAGCCTTGAAAATTTAGTCACAGGGTACAAAATTGAAGACGCAGCATACTTTGGTATTAACTACATATTAACAATAATATCTTTTCAATATACAAAGCGCATTATATCCCAGAAAAGAGCCAAAAACAATTAAACATTTTGAATCAATTTCAGAAAGAAATTTCAGAAGTTATTGAAATAAACAATTTTAATAACAAAATGATAGCAAAATAATTCTAAAACCAAATAGATTTCTTGAAAGTATCAATGTTAACACCATTACTACCATGATCCTACTTATACAAATAACAGAATTAAATATATGTTAGATGATTTGATACAATACTTCTGTAGTAAATACAGACCATTGTATGCAAAATTGTTAATTGTTCACAAGCCAAATATGGTCATGTTTATTAAGAGTTTTAATCATGCATTTGTCCAAGATATGTTTGTATATGTGTAAGCATGTTCAACCATGCATGAGTCACAAATTGTAACATACTGTATTTTTAGATTTTAAAATGTGTATTCACAAACGTTAAACAAACATATATATATCAGCACGATTATTAATAAGTGTAGAGAAATACTGTGTAATCTCAAATGAATATTATAACTTGTGCAATGCATATACACGTCTATATAGAAAAGATCAGTAGATACCTAAAAAAACTTGTATACTCAATAAAGGTTATCAAATAAGTTAAATCTATTTTATAATAATAATATTTAGATAACACATTTTATAAATCTATCCGATAGCGGACATGCTTGCTGAAACAGCACTTTGCCCAAATTTAAATAGAAAACGAACACGGATCACATCGATAACGAAGTTGATTCCGGAAAACGAAGTAATATAGAAAAAGAAAAAAAGATCTGTATGTGTATTCACAATAATTTATTAAATACATTTGTGGAATGAATTATATTATAGATACTAATATTATGAATAAGTTATATCTTCCCAAATAGTGATTCCTTAACTATTAGGTAAACTAACATGAGGGATACTAAGTTAAAAGCTGTAAACTTGGTAAGTTGAAAACGGGTAAATATGTATCAGTATTTCATGTGTATTTTAGTCTAGACAACATCTAATAAACCATCGAGGCGACCTCCGAAGACTGCCGACGGTCATATAACGCGATTTTCCTATGTCTGTTTGATTTCATTTTATAGGTTAAAAATATGTGTAAATCATCGTTTTTCCATAAATAAGAATGATTTTTGTGGATTGAATCAGGTAATCAAATGGTTTACTCTTGTTTCATCGTTTTCCCTGAATAAGAATGATTTTTGGATTGGAATCAGGTTCAAATGGTTTACTCTTGTTTCACTTTCAATGTTGACATTCTTCTCCTTTTAATAACTGAACACGCCTAATTCATGTGTAACCCATTACTAGCGGAGGGGTTAAATTGAAGGTGACATGTTTACGGATTGAATGAGGTCAAATTATTTACTTGCAACTGAATAATTCATCAGCGATGTTTCTTAGCTTATTTTGACAAAATTGAACAATACTGGCTGCTAAAAGCGAAGTATTATTTCACTATTCTTTCACTTTCGTTAATGATAGAACAGAACAAATCATATTTTATTCTTTTTTTGTATATCTCGTAGCTACCTTGTAATGCCCGTTTAAATACTGCACTCCAATATTGATAGGAAGATGCATTTCATTACGGTTCCAGTGAAATTTATCGATATCTTGATGATATTTTTTCGTTAAATAATCACAAGAATTTTCTAAATATACTGCCAACATGTACCCAAAAGAACTTACTTTAAATAATTCATAACTGTCCTTTCCTAGATTTAGATATTTCCGTTTTACACGGGAAACTTGTCACTAAAATTTACGACAACAGGGACGATTTTCTTCCCTAAAATCTACGACAAAAGAGACGATTTTCGTCCCTAAAATTTACGACAAAAGGGACGATTTTTCGTTCCCTATTGTTAATTTTCCATTTTCGGACGGTGATGTTCATTTGACATGTTTGGCACAATCTTACGGTGTTTATATATCTCAAATATATCTCAACTCGTTCGCTATGGCCGTGTCTGTTGTGACGTTTCGGATTTCAATAAACTTAATCTATGTTATACTGGTAAATTATTAAGTCAGGGATTTCGTTACCACAAATTACGTAAAACTTTTACTAAATTCTTCAAAAGTATAAAGATTGGGATGGAAGTTTGTTTGTTCCTGTAGAAAACTTTTTTTTAACCAGAAAGCATATCCTAATTTTTACGAAGATGTTGTTTACCGAGCCCAGAAATTTAGATACGATCCGGGTAAACTTATCGATCCTTTAAATAAATTTGTTTTAAAAGGTTTCCAATTCAACACTTTAATTAGATCTTTATTGTTTTTTCATTGGTATTGATTTGTTATCAGAAAATTAAAATCAAACTAAATATTTTGTTTTACATACATATGCACATTCATGGCTCTAAAATCTAGCAATACCTGTAACTTGGCATTGCACAAGGTCATTCTTTTCTCTGACTGTTGATGACGTCTTTCCACTTAATCCATTGGATGTTGGATGTGTACTGATTGATATTTTAGTTTAGATGCATGATTTTTTCATTAGTTGTTATTGGCTTTGAACTAGCCGTCAGTAACTGTGAGTACTCTCAGATCTGTACTAAGTGCCTTTTTGTTGTTGGGTGTATAAGTACCCTGCCACGTCCACTCTGAGTTTTTTGTTAGATGTATTTCTGCTTTGTATCGATCTGATGAGTTAAGCCCTTTTCAACTTATTTTTATAGTTTGTTCTTATGTTGTACTGTTATACCACTGTCTCAGTTTCGGGGAGAGTAGGCGCATCTTCAAACTAGTTTAACCCCGCCACATTCTGTATGTCAGGAGCCTGTAATTCAGTGGTTGTCGTTTTTAGTTGTATATGATATTTGTTTTTTGTTCATTATTTTGTACATGAATCAGGCCGTTAGTTTTTGATTTGAATTGATTTACAATTGTCATTTCGGGGCCTTTTATAGCTGACTATGCGGTATGGGTTTTACTCATTGTTGAAGGCCGAACGGTAACCTATAGTTGTTAATTTCTGTGTCATTTGGTCTCTTGTGGAGATTTGTCTCATTGGCAATCATATCAAATATTCTTATTTCTATATTACATAGATCAAACAATTAACAATTCTTCACATTTCAAAGAACATGAACAGATTGTGTCCAATGACACGTATTTTTTTTTTATAAATCACTTTACATTTCCTTTTTTTTTTCAATTCATATTCTTATCTTCTGTATATATCTTTTTCTTTTTGTTCATTGTTCCGAATTAATAACTTATTCAAAAAATAAAAATGCCGGATTCCAAGGAAATTTCAAAAAGGGGAGGTCCATACAAACTTACAAAATCAAACGTCATATTCCTGACTTGATACAGACATTTTCCGAAGAAAATTGTGAGTTTAAAGTACCATAAAATTGACCAAATGATATAAAAGGTTAATGTGACAATAGGATCTTAATCATATCAATAGGAAACCATGCAGAAATAACTATTTGCAAGAGGACGTACATATCGTGATACAAAGCAATGGCAAGCCATTAATCGTCCCCAACTTGATAAAAACCACGGTTCGATTCTTCCAGACAATAGCAAACGACATCCATTGATCGATATGTCAACACAAAAAAAAACAGTGTTCCTTACTTCTATATCGTATGGTCCCTGTTGGAGAGTTGTCTCATTGGCAATCATATCACATTTTCTTATTTTTTAATGATGAAAATATTTACATTTTAGCTAGATATGTCGTTTTTATGCTTACATTATTTTGTATTATTAATATGGTCATGCATATAAATTAACTGTTAACAACATGTATTCGACATACTAAGGATTTTCTAGCCCTGGAATAGATTACCTCACCTGTATTAGGTAAAACCTTTACAATTTCCAGATCGTCAATGCTTTTCAACTTCGTAATTTATTTTGCATTTTCACTTATTTTATTCGAGCGTCACTGATGATTCTTTTTGTAGACAAAAAGCGAGTCTGACGTAAAACATGGTAAGCCTGGTATCTATGATAAGTGTTTAGATACGATTGCCGTGGAATCAAGTTCAATATAGAGTTCGACGGTTTGGGACTTAGAGTTCGATGACAATGTTATACTAAAAGCATTATATCCATAATCGATTTGGCTATTTACAAAAATGAATATTCTCTAAATCTACGTTTAATATTTACAATATATACATAATATTATATGTAGAACTGTTCACATTATTTAACAGAAAGTTTTCGATGTTTGTCTGTCGAATAACAAAATCATACTAATTAGAAATGTTACAGTCTGAGAGTAATAAATTGCTAATTGTACGCTACTATTAAATATTTACCACAACAGCACACAAAAGCAATAAAAGTAATTTATCAACAAGCTGCGATGCAGACTACGATTTAAACATTCTTTGACCTCATTGATGATATAAATAAAATTTAAGGAAACCGTAAACTAAGACCATTAATTCTTTGAAGTTGTAAATTCATGTCAACAATTTGCAGACGAGTAATCTTATCAAAGATAAAAACATTTGGTGATGAAGTTTTACAAGTTACTAGCAATTCAAAAAAGTGTATAAACGATCTCTACTCTATTCATTAATACTAATTCAAAAAGTGTAATTATTCTAACAAAACTAAAACTAAACTAAACTATACTATTGTCTTCTCGCCAATAAGTTTATTGTACTACTTTTGAGCAAAGAAAATATATATCCTTTTCAATATACCAGTGCGAAATTGTGACTGTTGAAATGCGAATATGTTATTTTGTCGTAGGAATTGTTACATTAACTTCTCTTACCACTTCAACATTCCTTTAAATGTTCATTTTAACACATTTTAATCTGGGACAAGGTGACATGGGCAAAAAACATTTCTTTTAAGTAAATATTAGCTATTGAGTGTTCGTGATATTTCTTTTTAACATCGTTATAGAATCTTTTTCAGTTGATCAAATGAATAAAAACAAACCCAATTTTGCTATCAAGGTAAACGTGGCTCAAAAATCCTTTAGAGCAGGCAAACTGTTTAAGAAAATCAAAAGTCATTTATTTTAATGTAGATATTATACAAACTATTTACAACTGCACTCTGCATTATGAGATTCAAAATTATATAGACTTGCAATACTAATTTCTCCACTACGGTCATATTGGTTGGCGATAATTTGCAAATATCAATGTAACCATTAGCTTTCTGGTGATTTATCTCCACAACAGCTTAACTTTTACATGATTAGAAAATATGGTATGTTGCAATTGAAACAATATTCACCAGAGACCAAATAACGTGGATCTAGGCAACTATAGGTTACCATATGACCTTCAATAATGAGAAAAGTCCAAACCATCTGTTCGTTAGGCAAAACTTATAAAAGGCAAAACAACTGTCACTTTTAATCTGCTTACCCTTCTGGAGCAACTGAGATCACCCCCCGTTTCTGGGTTGGTCCGTGTTACAAAGTCTTTAGTTTTCTATGTTGTGATTGTGTATTGTTGTCGCCTTTTGGTCTATTTCATTTTGTTTTGCCATGGTGTTGTCAGTTTGATTTCGACTTATGAGTTTGGTATCTTTGGTCTCTCTTTCAAACAGTACAAGTATAAGATATAATTATATTTCTTGGAATGAAGTAGTATTAATAACACAACTGTTGTGCGTTTATGTTTGCACACGCGTGTCTGTCTTTGCTATTCATTACATCGCAAAATGATCATGTTATCAGACTTTTTTAAGAAACATTGATGGCAAAAACTGTCGTACCTCAAACACACGTATTTTAGTTTCTCAAAATCGCCCTCGTTGTACGGAAATTCTTCTGCGTCATTTGACCACATCTTGATCTTTATTTCTCCTGTTGCATCACTAATGTATATTTCTCTCAGGAACTTTTCTTTTGGTCTCATAGATTCGCCAATTTTAGTAAACATCACTTTTGATGTTGACACTAACAAGTTTTCAAATTGTTGATCAAGTTCTGATATTTTCATGTGTTTCTCTTTTGGTATTTTAGCATACCCATTTTTTAAGTTCTCGAAGACAGTACTTTCCAAGAGCTGTATCTCATACTTAGTATTGGTATATTTTCTTTTACTCTTCTTAATTATGTAACTGCGTATTTTATATGTGCAAGTAACTTTTAAAGTCTTTTTCCACTTGCGAGCCGAGGCACCAAATGCAATCCCTTTTAAACAAGTGTTTCCATCATGGAATATAATGGAAAGTCTGACGTGTTCGTCACCGGTCCCGTATTTCTCTAGGCGCAAAATTGATTTGATTCCTAGCGTTATTGGAACTGCAGTGTTCATCGTTGGGCCAGTAATTGAAAGCAGAGGAGACGACTCTTTGGTTATTGTGATTCCAGCTACCTGCAATACTTTTTAAAACATCATCAAAGCTTCATCAGAAAAAAATAAAATACCGAACTCCCAGGAAATTCAAATCGGAAAGTCCTTTATCAAACGGCAAAATCAAAAGCTCAAACACAACAAATAAATAGAAATTAACTGTCATATTCCTGACTTGGTACATACATTTTCTGATGTAGAAAATGGTGGATTGAACCTGGTTTCATAGCTAGCTAAACCTGTCATTTGAATGACAGTCGCATATAATTCCATTATATATTGACAACAATGTGTGAGTCAAACGAACAGACATGATACTACAAACATTGCGTATTTTTGTGGTTTTGACCAAAGAGAAATAAAATCATTAAGTTGGAATATTGTTTCGACACTGGGTAAAAGGAAATTTCGTCCTATCTTTTAATGTATGCTTTTTCATCATTTGACATGACTGAGTATGAATGTGGTATTGGGTGTTTACTGCCTAACTACTTATTTAGTGTGTATTTAATAATAAATATATTGTTAGTTCAACTTAAGAAAAGATAGACACTGCATATATTAGTACTTATATGCAATTGCACTACCGGAGTCGCCGTTTCTGTGAAATTTTAATAGTTTAATATATATATATATATATATTTAACTACACATTGGTTATAATAGAAATAAAATTTCGTTTGAATAGTTGCCACGATGAATTTGAAATCCGATGATGGCGAGTCTTTAAATGTTGTAATGTTGTTCTCCCATTCATCGTATTTTGAGTTAGCCTAAAATCTAATACGATGTTGAAACCATCAAACAGTAAAACAGTTATTGTGTTTTTTTTTTTTTTTTTTTTTAAATTTGTATACTTACAGCGGATATACTTGGTTGCTTGTCGTACAATAAGTCAAATAAGATATCATCAAATTGTCTTTTTCATCTGAAAATGATCTATGTTTTACAATTGTCGTTAATTGATGAACTAGAAAATAACTCTCATTTAATGCAATCTACATTTATTCAAAGCGATTCCGTGTAATAATAATGCTTTTTGGGCTGAATCTTCACCAGGAAATTACCAGGGCTAAAATTGGTGTAGGCTCAAATGGATGTAGATGAATATACGAGAAGCACGCATGTATATTTGAGAAAGATGACCATAAGGAGTAGAAAGCTATATTGTGTTCCATGGTCGATCATACTGTTTATTTCAACGAAATGATTAAGTAGTTTATAAATTTGATCTATGACTGCCAGGTAATTTGTTTTTTAAAGATAAAATCATTTGCTTTAATACTTAACAGTGTTAGTATTGTTATCGTCAATTAAAAGAGAATTTCCTTAAACTATTAACAATTAATAACAAATAGGTGAAATTTCTCTTATTGCATAACTCCCAGAAACCTGTGATGATCCTCGTCAATTATCATATCTAAAGTGATGGGTACATTAGCTGTGCCATACCATATTTTTCCTTTAAAAGAATAACATTTGCATGAAGGAAAATATTCTTTCCGATACATCCATAGGCCGCTGGGATTTGTATTATACAATTTCAAAAACATTGAAAAAAATATTTTACACAATCTTTTTCTACGACGTAAATACCATTTATCTGTCTTCTAATTTACAATAATCTACATCCATAATGATTCAGCTGATAATTTTAAATGTGGCTATTTTCTAGGTCTACAAAAAGTGTTCACATTCCATCTTAGAAAACTGACCTGTACTAATTTTCAAATTATTTAAACAATAAAGACTTAAACATCTTAGGTTTAGTATAGATTTGCAAGGAATTATTCCTAATTTTTGTTTTTTTTTTTTTTGTTTGAAGAAATATTCGGCTTCATTCATTAATGTATTGAGTCAATAGTGACAAGTTTGTGAAGTTTTCTTTGGCGTTTCTGATGAATTTAAAACAATAAAAGTTTCTTTTTATATTCAGATTGTTACTTTTATTTTTATAGCTTGTGGTATTTCTATTTAATTAGTAAACAAGTTTGTTACACAAATACCTATATAAAATCAAGGCTTTTTTATTAAAATTGCAAAATGTTTACATATGTTCTTATTAGAAATATAATAACAAATTACAAATTGACTGAATAAAGACTAATACACATGTACGTACATAGTACACAAGCTCTAGGAAAAGGACAAAAGCAAAGATTTGACGAGATTTTGTTTTCTTTCAGAGTGAGTACGAATATATTACTTTTCTAAATATGTATGCATATTGTATAATCCTGAAATTTAATATACAAACTTTTAGTTTTATATATCAGTCAGTTTTCAGACAAATAGGTATTTTTTACAGCGATATTCTTGCAAGGAGCAAATTAGTTCAATACAATTAACAGTACTTTGACTATAGACAATCATCCATAACAGGTGATACAGTAAGACGATGTTTGCATTGCATATCTTATATGGAAAATTACTGATTGTTTGATATATAGTCTACCTCGATACAGGACTGGATCTATTCCCCATGTATTCTGGCTGTATATTCCTAAACAGGTATACAGGTCTCCCCTGTATCTTAGCGTATTATTAATCCCAGCGTTCCTGATGCCATCTCTGAGAGCATAAACTTCTGCTTCATTGACGAAGTTGTCATTGTAAATGCAAATGACGTGACTGCCATTTTTTTCATTTGAAGCACTAACTTTTGTAGACATACTAGGAATGATTCCCTTTATTACACCATCTGCAATAGTTCTCCAAAGTTGATCGATTTCTTCTCCCGTTTTCCCAAACAACATTCATTTTCCGCTGGTAAAAGAATATTTCTTAGCTAGCTTTCTCAAAGTTTGTGTATTCACTATCTTGGTACCTTCAAAGGCAGATTGTAATCCGTCAGTCATGTTTTTAGTTTCATGTAAATCGTTACTGTTTCGCCGCACGACGGAAATCCAGTGAACACCCTTTGCTCTATAATGAGTAGAAATGCAAACAACACATGTTACTTACTATCGGTCCATTTTTAAAACCCTTTTAACAGTTACTGTGGATTCATATAGATGAATTTATGGATACCAGTTTTCGTGGATCTCATGGGTACAGGTGCACCACTAATTTTACTTTTCATTTTTACTTTTACTGGCGCCCGGGGACATATTTTGCATTTTTGAGATACTCTTTTGTTGCCGTATACCCACCATCTTCTCTTATAGATTCTGGCAGTTTATTTTTTCATTTCAATTATTGCAACACTGCAGTTTAAACACATAGTAATTTTATCTCATAGTTAGTCGCCGACATTTTTCAATTAATTGACCTTTTGCGGATTTGCCTGATTTAAGGATATACGTGGTTTGAAGTATATCAAAAATTGTAACTATAAAATTAAATGTTCATCAGTTATACACGTTGTTCTATTTCTTTTTTTTTTTTCTTTTGAAAAATAGGAATTATTTGAATAATTGTTGATTGCTTATGGTACAGTGGCAAATATTCCATGCATGTTTTGGATGACAAGAGGTGGACAAATATTTGATCATTTAGTACGATGATTTTTGTTAAATAATAGTGTGAGTGGTATTTTATTACGAATTGCAGCATGCTGTATATATATCCTAGCATAACTTCTTACATACATATTTTGATCGAGTTAACAGAATAGTACTTACTTTTGATGACGAGATGGGAGATTTTTCTCTACCCATTCATTAAAGAAACTATCTTCTTCTATGCTTTCATCAAGCGGTTGTCCTACTTGAACATACATTGGTTGAGTAACTATTAAAATACAAAGCTGGTGCATGTTATCATGGTTATAAGATATAACATTATATGAAGTACTCATATGCAATGACACAAATATCTGGCTTTGAGCATTCCTAATGAAGGAAAATCCAGAAAAGTGCTTCGTACGCATGAATTTAAAGCGTGTAGTTTTCTTGAACAGTACTGGGTCGATTTATTGGCTGGTGGACTATCAGTCCCCGAGAGTATCATTAGCTAACAAGGCATAACTTCGGTACTGACATGATTTATAACAAACCTTTTTAAAATTGTCCATTTACAGATTTTAAAATTATAAAGAAACTAACGTTTCAACTCCCCCATGCAAAGTTTACCTTAATTTTTTAGGTCCTTTGTGGTCATATAGCTCTTAACTGTTTCGGTTCTTATATATCTTCATGATCTTTGGCTTTGAAATATTTGAACGTTCCTGATGAAGGTAAATCCAGAAATCGGTTAAATCGGACTCATGGAATTTATACCGCGTTGTTTTCATGTAAAGGGATTAGTAATTAAACAACAATTGGTAACAAAATCCAGCTTAAACGACAATAAAATATTGTAAATTGGTTTTACAAATTTTCAATAGATTTAAGTATTTCCCTTGTGTATTTGCAATGTTAGGGTGTTAAATAGAATTCTTTTCATTTCAAAGTCCCGTTTAAAATCAACCGTTTTCCAGAAGTTCCAGTCGTATTTTTAGCATTACTTATTTCATTTACGAACATATCGTTTAAACAATTTATCAGATTATCATCGGTTTCTTGCTGTAGGAACTCGAGTGTTTGTTTTAGGACGAAAATATATAATGTGCATTTTAAACCATGATTGTCTTTCAGTATTTCAGAAAAAAAATCTTTTCTAGAAAGCATCGTTGTTATACTTTTTATTGTAAGTTTTTATTATTCAGCCAATTCAAAACGACTATTTCACCCTTTCAAACGGATTTTATGTTGTGTAAGTCGGAAAACGTACAATATCTTCCTGACTGACTAAATCACCAAAGATATCTGGCGTTCAATGTGATTCATTAGTCACATCTTTCGTCTACTCAAGAAGCATCAGTATCCCTCGAATCGAAACAGTTAGAATGCTAATTTAAATACAAAGTTAATGTAGAAATTGGGTCAAACCTATGTCAGGGGTAGAACAAACTTAATGTTTCTAGCAAGATGTGTATCCTACAGATGTGTTTTGTGTTCGATGACATTTGCATTTGCTTTACATCATAAATAGTAGGACACTTTCTAAATAGCACATAGCTGTGAGGGTGTAGAGTAGATTGTTACCCAGAAAAATATTTGTCAACCGAGGCTAAGCCAAGGTTGACAATGTCTTTTCGAGGGGTAACAATCTGCTCTATCACCCTCTCAGCTATGTGTTAATTAATTTATTATACTGAATGTTCTGTCATTAGTGTTTATAAAATTTCAAATTCAAAGTAATAAACTATGACGTCTTGTACATAACAACCACCGGGTCCGTATTCAATAAAGCGCACAATTGATCAAGCGTCTACGTGACGGGAAATATAGTATTCGCCATGGGATAGAGTAACTTATCTCCCTCGTATTAACCAATCAAAATCTTGCATTTTGACATGAAGTATAATAATAGAAAATGTCTTTTAAATAATAGAAAGAACAATGTAAAAGCAATATAAAAACTTCTCACCTCTTCCTGCGTTTGGTTTTGCAATTTCAGTCCTTGCGTCACAACTTTGTGTTTCTAGCTTTTATCTTTTAGTAATCGAATCTTTCGTTGTTTGCTTCTGTAGAAATTTTTTTCGATTTTCGTCAAGTAAACTATGGTTTTACCACTACATTATATTGTACGATTTGGTCGCAAGAGGTTTTTACCCTGTTGTTGTGATTTTGTTTATCCTTGCATTGATATCTAACTTAATTTGTACTTTATTTCGAAAGTGTATACTAGTACTAGCATTATATTTCAATAAACTGTATGTACTTTCAATTACAATATCTTTTTTGTTGGTGTCTTTGTTTGATTTGTCAATACTAACAATTATAAGACAACGCATGAAAATACATTCATTTCAATAAAGTAATTTTTTATAGATCTTTGTTTTTTTTTTTTGATTCTACAACGTTATTTCTTTGATTTCTCCAATTGTGTATAATATATTGTTGTACTAACAAGAGTTGTCTACGGAGGTATTGCGTCACATTGGTAATTGTCATGCAGTTTCATCAGATTTCATCACAATTCTAATTTAAATACTAGCATAGCGTTGAAATGATTCAGAAAGATCTATGAAAGCAAAGTTAAGAACATACCAAATGTATTTATTTATTATGAATCAATTCGTTTGAATTATTCAAATATCATGCTTCTTTAGTATGACTTGTACTAAGCTGTGTGCTACAGAATGGCACAAGTCTTAAAACCAGAGTTCACTCAATCAAACACACATAAGTGTTACTATTAAGGCGGTTTACTAGACGCATTTTTGAGACGCAAAGGATACACAACAAATGAAAGTAATAACTACCTATACTCAGTGTTTTAAATGACATTCTACAAAATATGTACTACATGTACTAGCACTAACAATTGTAAAACGAATGAGAAAGCTAAACATAATGTCATTCAATTTCTTTTTACTTTGCCAAATGGTACATGTAATGTATCAATCTCAAATCTCTCTTTCGCTATCAAATACCCTTTTAATTTACCTTTTCTTTGAGTTTTCTTTTTGATCCTTTTTTTTCAACATCTTTTCCTTTACCATGTTTACCAGAATTTACTGTTTTTTTCCATTGGCTGAGATGTATTCTGTAAAGAAAAGTGTATTTTAAAGAATATTAACGTCTGAAAAGCTTAGCATTTGTCCTACCTCAAT
Source organism: Mytilus coruscus (assembly GCA_017311375.1). NCBI lineage: Eukaryota > Metazoa > Mollusca > Bivalvia > Mytilida > Mytilidae > Mytilus > Mytilus coruscus. The sequence goes on along the minus strand of CM029598.1, from coordinate 75,040,465 downwards.
AACAAATATGCTGTTGTCCCCGCTGTAAAGCACCCAGGAATAATGTATGGTGCTGAAAACCACATTACGTAAAATGCTTACCACATTACGGTATTAAAATTGTTTTGTTGTGTGTTTGTTGATTCCACATTGGCTAGAGGTGTAGGGAGCAGGGATGAGCTTTCATAAATCATATTTAACACCATCGCAGTTTTGTGTATGTCCCAAGTAGCGAACGTCTAGCCTTTGTTAGTCTTGTGTATGTTTTTTTTTTTTAATTTATGGCGTCCATTTCTCTGAACAAGTATACATTATTATTAAGGGGTCAGCTGAAGCGCGAATTTGGGAGAGGGATTTGCTCGCTTGGTTAAAGACCATCTGGTGGCCTTGGGCTGTTTTTTGCTTTTTGGTCGGGTTGTTTGTTTTTTTTTTGTTTTTTTTTTTTTGGTTTTTTTGTTTGTTTACTTATACATTCACTTGAAAACTCTCACGACATTAACTAAAGAGGAAATTCAGAAAATCTTAGGTCTGTTCTATTTACTTTAGAATTTCAACCGAAGAACAGGAAATTGATCTTCCTACGCTTTATTGGATATAAAAATGAAACTGTCCTTACAAACAACGTTATATTGCTGGATCCTTCTCCTGCTCCACGAAATATTAACATCAATGTTATCTGCAATCAAAGCTGGACGTTTGAGTAAATGTGAAACCACCTACTTAAGGGGCGTTGTGGATAAGACTTTGGATACTAAACAATTTCAAAGGCCGGTTAACGTATATACAATCTAAGGCTTTATCTCGTGGACTGTTAGTTCCCGTGGTTATCACCAGCTCAGTAGCCAGAACCTCAGTACTGGCATGACAATACGGATATTGTTTTGATTGAAATTAATTTTTTTTAGCATTTTCGAAATCATTTTAAGATAAAAAAAATATATATATATATATCTCTCTCATTCAAAGCTCTGATTTCTTGTTCGGTTTTGGCTATACATTAGGTCCTTTTGGTTGCTCAGTTCTTCAACGTTTGTGTTAGATTGAAGATTTTCAAATACTTTGGCCTTGAGCATCACTGAAGAGACATTTATTGTCGAAATGTGCATCCTGTGCAGTAAAATTGGTACCGTTTATTTTACTATTACCACTGAGTTGATATCCCTGCTGGTGGACTGTTAGTCCCCGAGGGTATCACAAGCCCAGTAGTCAGTACTGCGGTACTGGCATGAAAATACGGATATTGTTTTGATTTAAATTTATATTATTGCAAGAAAATAAATCTTTTTTAACCTTTACACTAGTATTCCTCTTCATAAATAAAAGACAGATTAAAAGAATTGTTTTAACATTTATTTTTTTTTATAAAAAAGAATAGACAACATAAAATGGTTAATAAATGAGAATTAAATCACAACAGACTTTGTACAAAACTGATTCAAACACAAAATTCTCTGATCGTTACATTACCAAGATGATTGTTTTTTGATCGACAACATATTGGTTACGTCTGGAGGACACTTTTTTAACAAATAATCGGCATTCCTATGTGCACCAATTGTTCTCATCAACACGACGGGTACCAAATGTGGAACAAGAACTGCTAAGCCTTTCCTTTTCTTTGTCATTTTGTCGTTGTTCCTTTTTTTCCATGGCGTTGTCATTTTGTATTCGAATTTTGATTTTGAATGTCTCTTTGGTTTCTTTCGCCTCTTTATTATAATCAATATACGCTTATTTGTTTGTTTTTTTTTGGGAATATTACTGATACTGTATTGCGTAGAAAAAATATAAATTGAAATGTATTTCTATTCAATTACTTTAACTGTCATGAAATTAGTCTTTATTATTATAAAGACAACTCGTTTTCTTCTTATAAAATACAAATATATTTTAAATCATTATTTTCAAAATATCTATCTTATGACCAACCTATGCCTTTGCATACTCGGTCGGCTAGTGGTATCATATTGGTATGGATTTTTAATAATAAGTATCAACTTACTTTTTTCACTCTCGGCATTGCACAGTATGCGCTATTCTGCACTGTTCGTGGCTTTGATTTATGAGTTTTAAACATAAAACATAAACCTGTCTGAGCGATACTTGCAGATCCTCACTTTTTAGGCTTGCTTTCATAAACTGTAATAAATTTATTTGATACAGTATTTTCATTTCATATTTCATGAAAATATAGTTGTAAAAAAGCAAAAAATTCTACTTTGTTCTGTGTGTATGCTTCTTTTTCGCTCCTTTGTTAGAGGAAATGAGGAGTTTCTATAATTTACCGTTCAACAGTTCAGTTTTTGAGTTGTTTGGTTATTAGCACATCTGTTTTTTTTTCCAGAAAAAGTTGTTGCACACAACTGAATCATGTCATATGATGCGTTATTTGTTTATATTGTTATATCATGGTAGGTTATTTTTGAAAGCAAAGTTTAAATAAATTAATGAACACATTCATTTACACATTATCGTAAAAACATTTGACATACTTTGGGAGATTAAAACAATATTCTATTTGACTACGTCGGATCGACCGACATTACAATGACTACCAACATATAACGAAAACTGCGTTTCATAAAACGCTTCACATAGAATAAACAATCGATATAAATGAACTCAAATTCAGTTGTTGAACTCAAGAATACAAAAAAGGATAGTGATTCTTGTCCCACTTGTAAAATCCGTGGTGATGAGTCGGACAGGAATTATAACAACTATTCTGCATTCTACACAGCCAAATTTTGCTCATGTGAATTTCACATGAATCTCATTTCACGTGAATTTCACATGAATTTAACGTGAATTTCACATTAATTTCACGTTAATTTCACGTGAAGTGATTTCACGTGAAATTCACGTAAATTTTCACGTTAATTTCACGTGAAGTGATTTCACGTGAGATTCACATTAAATTTTCACGTGAATATCACGTGAAATTATTTCACATGAATTTCACGTTATAAATTTCACGTGAATTTCACATGAAAAAATATAAATGATGTCTAAGTTATAAAAAATTAACTGAAAATCATAAATTTTGTCAACATCTCATACCTTGTATTATATGTATCATATATTCCTGGGAATCTTAATTTAATTTAAAATTCTATTTTCACGTGAAATTCACGTGAAAATATTCATTTTATATTCACGAGTAAAATTTCACGTTAAATTCACATGAACAATTTCACATGAAATTAACATGAATCAAAACTCCTGTGAAAGTTAAGTTTCATTTTATCTGAATTAAACCATGAGTTAAATTCTTAAGAGAAATTTAAATTTATTGAGTTAATTTTTGCAATATGAGAAACAAATTCACCTGAATTTTACACATACTATTATATTCATTCGAATTTTCTTTTGCAAAATTTAATTATTTCAAAGCTGTTATTCTTTGTATCTAAAGATTTACATAAAAGTGGGACATACAATCAATGTAAATGATTAATATTTATCCTTTTTTAAGCACCAATTATCTCCCTTGATAGTGGGTTAGATGCAACTAAAAACATGTTGGTTTTGAATTATATTTTCCATCACTGTTTATATTTATCTCTAGTAGAGTCATTAAATTGGAATTTTGTATGTTCACATGTGTGTCTCTTATTTGAATTTCAAATTCATAGATGCATATATTATATTGATGGACTGATTGATTTACTAGTAATATTTCTATAATTATTAATTAGTAAATTTAATTACTTTCACACATCTTATGTCTTCTTTACTTTTATACTTTTAAAAATGTTAAAGGTAACTCTAACTTATGAAATAGATAACTGAACATTACTGTAATAGATTATTTACTTCCCATAATTGCAAAGAAAAAAGGATAATATATATATATATATATATCATTTACTTTCAAACATGAGTTATCTCCTTTTCTTTACTGTGCATAAAACTTTTCTTCAAACTAATAAAAGTCAAGAAAAATTGTGAGCAATTTGAATTGCACATAAGTTTAACATTAGGACATGTGAATAAAAACAGTAAGTATACAGAAAAGAATTTTATATGTACTTAATACTTTGTCAATAAATGTAAATTTGAATGTTTATATTTAAAGTGCAGTATAAAACTGCTATGCTTTCACAAATATCAAAAATGTTTGATTCAACATGCATTATAAAGTGGTGAATGTTAATAACTTGATCCCTCGTCCAGATTAAGGAAGAAACAATATCATATCAGGGATTATATGTGTAGTGACTAGATATCAATTTATTTGTTTGGACACTTTAAAAATATTCCATACTGTTTTTCATAATGTAAAAGATTTCTCAATTTTCTGAAAGAGTTGATGAGTTGTCCGAGTTTGTCAATCAATGGGCAGGGGCGGATCCAGCTATTTTAAAAAGAGGGGGTTCCCAACCCAGGATAAAGGGGGGGTTCCAACTTTATGTCCCCATTCAAATGCATTGATCGGCGAAAAAAAGGGGGGTTCCAACCCCGGAACCCTCCCCTGGATCGGCCACTGATGGGGAAAATTTAAACTAAAACATATAAAAGCTTGATCTTTATTTAGTTTTATAATTTTTGGTATTAAATATTAGGTATATTTTAAGTAGTTTATTTAGGATTGTCCTTATTAACTCTGGAAAAGGTAAATGTAAAATTTTGAGTGTCCCCATTCTTCTGGGAATTTTTTCCAATCAATGTAGGAAAATAGTTACAGAAAAAAGCAAAGTAAATAAAGTTGCAATAATTGGCAGATATGGGTCCAGGATACTGAAAAGTGTGAGAAGATTTGTAAAAGAAGAGGTGAGAATGTGGTAAATTCCCCTTTTAATTATCTTTTAAACTTTAATGATATTTAAATTTATGGTCCAAGGTGCATCATTAGTAGGCTGTTTGCTCTTTTGTCAGGTTGTTGTCTCTTTGACAATTGTTTCACATTTCCATTCTAAATTTTATGTATGTTATGAAAACTTATTGATTGACAGTAAAATATTATTTGAAAGCTCAATGTGTGGTAAAGGATTGCTAATTAGAAAAGGCTGGTTTATGTCTTATTGAATTAAAGTTAAACATTTATCTATATATATATATTTACATATATATTCTTTTACGCAATGAAATCACAGTCATAATCTGGGACTATTATACTACCTAATATATATTAGTCCCAGTCACAATTGAAATTATAGTTATTATATTTTATAAAATTAAATGGTTGTAAGGGTTGTCCATGTGGAGATGCTCCTATGTAAAGGATGCTTATTAACAAAATAATGTGTTATATGTTCCAAGAATTTGTATAGTATATAAAGAATGGGGGTACCTTTTTTTTCACATGGAGAAATACTTTGAACATGTATCAGGAAAATATCCGCAAACATCTAGTCCGGATTCGGGTTATTTTAAAACGCTTGAAAGATACAGATTATGACGCGTTTTGAAGAGAAGGACGCTGACAGCCGATTGTCAACAACAATAGTACTTGCTTGTTGTAGCTAATTTAACAAGACAACCAATACCAAGGAGCTATGAATCAATAAATACTCGAGGATATACTACAGGTAACTCAAACAAATAATTTAATAGTGCAGGAATAAACAGAAATCTGCAATGACTGAATGTTTCCATCTTCGAGTTTATAGTGTCCGTTCGCTCTGATTCACGTTCGCACAACAAGTACCTGTTCGCCCATGATCGATTGGCTCTGATTTTTTTTTATATGTTGTCTGCTTGCATAATGTTTATTATTTGAACAGAGTATGGCAAAGAATGTTGAAAAATTCGGCGAATATGTCACTATGCTGCAGTTCGGGTAACACGAATGACCGAATAACACCGTTATTATCCAAATAACACTTGTAATGACCAAATAACACTTGAAATTTTAATATTAGCACATATTGGTGACATTTAAACATTTATTATTGAATAATATTATATTATAAGTGTATAGACGTATTTACACTTGTATGCAAATTTGTCCGCCATTACGTAAAATCACACAGGTTCCCGTAAACTTTGACATCATAATTCAAAACATTTGACGTCACAATTAAAAAGTGATTGTTGCCTGACGTCAAAAGGTCATTCGGAGTAGATCTAAGGTCATTCGGAGGCAAAATATAGCTAAATACCAAAAGTGTAAATACGTTTATTTTATAACTTAAAAAATGATTCTTAATTACGTTTCATTCAGTTTTGAGTAAATCGTTAAGAAAACTAATAGGTGATTGGAGTAATTGCATGGCATTGATGTACTTGTTAACTTTTAAAATCTTACTGAAAACAATTATTGGACAATACTCTGTATATACAGTACATTATTTAAAACTTTATTTTCATAGCATTTCTCATGACTTGAGACTGGCACATACATATACAGAATGTGGCGGGGTTAAACATCATGTAACAAAAATTACATGTAAGGGGAATCCCAACCCTCACCCTTATTATAGTTATAAATAGATTATGACAAGTTTACAGATCAAGCTCAATATATATTCTGTTCAGAAAAATAACTTCAGATGTTTTATTTTGCAGAGCTTTATAGTCCTTGGACTTAAAAAATTCATGCAAATAATCAGTTTTATCTGTTTTTTTGGTTATATACATGTATGCTTGAAGATATTGATCTGCTAATTATGATTTATCATGATTAGTGTATAGTTTTACCATGACCATTTGCATATCAAGTTTAAAATTTGTTTCAGTTCGGATGATTTTATTTTGGCAGAAACTGATCAGGAATTATGGTCCAAAACAAGTATTTTGCATGTTTCATGGCAATAAATTGTGTAAGTGTAGGATCTCTATGTACCACTTTGTACATGTAGGTTCCATGCCTCAAAAGGAAGGTTTGGATTAATTTTGGGGTAATGGACTAACCTTTGATAATTATGGACCAAAAACAAAACAACTAATATATAGATATAAGAAGATATGGTATAAGAAGATCTGGTATAATTTCCTTCACTTAAGATTAATTTAAATGACATAGAAGTTAACATATTATAAAACTACAGGTCACAGTACATCCTTCAACAATGAGCAAATCTTATACAGTGTACCTTTCTATGGATCTTTATGAAATTGAGCCTCATGGTTCGATACCAAAGTGGTAAGATCAAAGGGTTTATTATAGAAGTGTAAGGAAAATTGTATAAAAATCAATTACAAATGGTGACAAGTCACAACTTGAAAACTAATTTAATAATTTAGTGTAGGATCTCTATGTACCACTTTGTACATGTAGGTTCCATGCCTCAAAAGGAAGGTTTGGATTAATTTTTGGGGTAATGGACTAACCTTTGATAATTATGGACCAAAAACAAAAAACAAATATATAGATATAAGAAGATATGGTATAAGAAGATCTGGTATAATTTCCTTCACTTAAGATTAATTTAAATGACATAGAAGTTAACATATTATAAAACTACAGGTCACAGTACATCCTTCAACAATGAGCAAATCTTATACAGTGTACCTTTCTATGGATCTTTATGAAATTGAGCCTCATGGTTCGATACCAAAGTGGTAAGATCAAAGGGGTTAATTATAGAAGTGTAAGGGAAAATTGTATAAAAATCAATTACAAATGGTGACAAGTCACAACTTGAAAACTAATTTAATAATGACAAAAGGGGGGGGGGTCTTTAGTTACTATGTAAGACAACAATGGGACGACCTGCTTTTAGTTTAAACTACTGGGCCAAATTTAATAAAACTTTAAAGCCTCTAGATGATATTTGATAGTACAATTCCAAGTTTAATACAAATAGAAAGAAATTCATGTATATTATAGGCTAATTGTTTGCAAAACTCTTTGAATAGTATTGTGTCCACATGCTAAATACTGTTTTCTCCCTTTCAGCAATATTACAAGGAATGGACAGATGAGTTGACTATTGATAATGGCTGATACTGGAATGAAGTAACCTACACGCAGTGTCCAATGACTCCATGCCTGACAGTCCATTTTTACATGTACAAAAATTTTAAATGTATGTTGACAGCCAATGCTAAGTATTAATCTTAATATAATAATCTTATATACAATGATTGTACATGTATGTGCATCTTTGAGACTTATATTTTGCTGTTGTGTGGCTTCATTTCTGACCAGAGACTGATAATATTAGATTATCCTGTATTTTAAGTTCAAATATTATGTACTAGTAACTACATGTACTCAATGACTTTCATTCATTTAACTTGTAATAATTATGATGCAGCATCCAACAAAAGTATATCTTTTGACCTTGATTGTATGCCTCACTGAATGTGTACATGTATGAATTCTTTCAGATTGTGGTACTTAAAAAGTTTTGAGTGTTTTACATATATTATATACATGGTCATTGGAGTTTAGATAAATTTGATTTCTGATAATGGCAGAGTGTTTTGAACATTGCTTCATAGTGATGATCAGATTACCTTTAACTAATATATACAATGTACATGTACACTGCTACTTTTGCAGGTACTTTTCTGTATTAAAATCTGTAGACTAGTACTGGACATTTACTTTTAATATTTTAAGTACTATTTCTTTACTTTAAAATTACTGTAGTATTTAGGTACCTGTATTTTTGTACTAAAAAATTTGGTATAGAAATAATACCCACAGTGATCACAATATTCCATGTTTGAAAATCATAACTTTAAGAGATTTGAAATAGACAAGCTTTCAAAAGCTGAAAAATGTAACGGTGTAATATATAACATGAATAAAAAACTGTAGTACTTAAATTTCGAGTACAAATCAAGTACTGTAAAATACATGTACAGGTACCTCAATATTACAATAATTTTAAAGTTACAAAATAGTACTGAATATTAAAAGTAGATTTCCAGCAATACATATTTTTGGTACAGAAATAGTACCTATCAGGCTATGCAAAAGTAGCGGTGTTCATTTTTAGCTCACCTGGCCGGAAGGGCCAAGTGAGCTCTTCTCATCGCTTGGCATCCGGCGTCTGTCGTCGTTGTCATCGTCGTCCGTCGTCGTTAACTTTTACAAAAATCTTATACTCTGAAACAACGGGGCCAAATTAAACCAAACTTAGCCACAATCATTATTGGGGTATTTAGTTGGAAAAATTTGTCCGGTGACCTGGCCAACCAACCAAGATGGCCACCATGGCTAAAAATAGAACATAGGGGTAAAATGTAGATTTTGACTTAACTCTGAAACCAAAGCATTTAAAGCAAATCTGACATGGGGTAAAATTGTTTATGAGGTCAAGATCTATTTGCCCTGAAATTTTCAGATGAATCGGACAACCCGTTATTGGGTTGCTTCCCCTGAATTCGTAATTTTAAGGAAATTTTGCCGGTTTTGGTTATTATCTTGAATATTATTATAGATAGAGATAAACTGTAAACAGCAATTATGTTCAGCAAAGTAAGATCTACAAAAAGTCAACATGACCAAAATGGTCAGTTGACCCCTTAACTTGGCCTTAAGGAGTTATTGCCCTTTATAGTAAATTTATTATTTGTAAAATTTTTGTAATCTTTTACAAAAATCTTCTCCTCTGAAACTACTAGGACAAATTCAACCAAAGTTGTCCACATTCATCATTAGGGTATGTAGTTTAAAAAATGTGTCTGATGACCCTGCCCGTGAACCAAGATAGCCGACATGGCTAAAAGTAGTACATAGGGAAAATGCAGTTTTTGGCTCATATTTCTGAAACCAAAGCATTTAAAGCAAATCTGACAGAGGACAAAATTGTTCATTATGTCAAGATCTATTTGCCCTGAAATTTTCAGACCAATCAGGCAACTTGTTGTTGGATTGCTGCCCCTGAATTGGTAATTTTAAGAAAATTTTACAGCTTTTTAGCTCACCTGGCCGAAAGGGCCAAGTGAGCTTTTCTCATCACTTGGCGTCCGTCATCGTCCGTCGTCGTCGTCGTTAACTTTTTACATTTTGAACTTCTTCTAGAGAACCACTGAATGGAATGAAACCAAACATGGCATGAATGTTCCTTATGAGGTGCTGACCAAGTGTTGTTACTTTGTAGCCGATCCATCATCCAAGATGGCCGCCAGCGGGGGACTTAGTTTAACATAAGACCCTATGGGAAATGCATACAAATGACTTCTTTTAGAGAACCACTGAATGGAATGTAACAAAACATAGCATGAATGTTCCTTACAAGGTGCTGACCAAGTGTTGTTACTTTGTAGCCGATCCATCATCCAAGATGGCCGCCAGGGGACTTGGTTTAAATAGGACCCTATGGGAAATGCATACAAATGACTTCTTTTAGAGAATCACTGAATGGAATGTAACAAAACATAGCATGAATGTTCATTAGGAGGTGCTGACCAAGTCTTGTTACTTTGTAGCCGATCCATCATCAAAAATGGCCGGCAGCGAGGGACTTAGTTTAACATAGGACGCTATGGGAAATGCATACACATGACTTCTTTTAGAGAACCACTGAATGGAATGAAACAAACCGTAGCATGAATGTTCATTAGGAGGTGCTGACCAAGTGTTGTTACTTTGTAGCCGATCCATCATCCAAAATGGCCACCAGCGAGGGACTTAGTTTAACATAAGACCCTATGGGAAATACATACAAATGTCTTCTTTTAGAGAACCACTAAATGGAATGAAATAAAACATGGCATGAATGTTACTTATGAGGTGCTGACCAAGCGTTGTAACTTTGTAGGCGATCAATCATTCAAGATGGCCGCCAGAGAGGGACTTAGTTTAACATAGGACCCTATGGAAAATACATACAAATGTCTTCTTTTAGAGAACCACTAAATGAAATGAAATAAAACATGGCATGAATGTTCCTTATGAGGTGCTGACCAAGTGTTGTTACTTTGTAGCAAATCCATCAACCAAGATGACTGCCAACGGGGGACTTAGTTTAACAAAGGACCCTATGGGAAATATATACAAATGTCTTCTTCTAGAAAACCGCTTAATGGATTGAAACCAAACATGGTATGAATGTTTCTTTTGAGGTGCTGACCAAGTGTTGTTACTTTGTAGCTGATTTGTCATTGTCCTTATAAAGTCATTTTCTACAATTTCAATGAATTTATTGGTAATTTCTGTAAACTTTACAAAAGTCTTCTGCTTTTGATTAAATTACGGGGCCAATATTAAACAAAATTTGGCCTCAATTATTATTAGGATATCTGTTATGATTTTTGTCTATTTTTACATGATTTCCAAAACCAAAGTAGAATCAGGTGAGCGAGACAGGCTCTTGGGAGCCTCTAGCTAACAATTTTCAAAACTTTTGTAAATTTTTACAAAATATTTTTCACTGTCACTTCTGGGCCCAATTCATTATAGATAGAGATAATTGTAAGCAGCAAGAATGTTCAGTAAAGTAAGATCTACAAACACATCACCAACACCAAAACACAATTTTTGTCATGAATCCATCTATGTCCTTTGTGCACATAGACCATGTAGACCAAGGTGAGCGACACAGGCTCTTTAGAGCCTCTAGTTTTGTATATGAATAGAATTTAATTGATGCAGATTGAAAATTATTAGTAATTTAAAAATAAGGAGATGTAGTAGGATGTATGGAATAGGCATTTATTTACCCCTTTTCTGTCCATGTAAATTTATGAGAATAGAATTTTATTATCTGTATTTTCTAAGATTTCAATTCTTATTTCACATATTGATAATCCCATATGTTATGCTTGTAGTTTGAGGAAAATTATCAAAATAGCTTGACCAAGATTAAGCAATTATTGGTATCATGAATCAGGCCATTTTTGTCTTGTCTGCAACTGATTGTATAGAGTACATGTCTGTCTGGGCAGGGTTCATCTTACCATGACCTGATATTCATGGTTCATTTGTAAATAATAAGTTTCATAATTTGGTCTGCTTGTTGTATACTATATACAAGCTATAATTAATTAAGAGATCAGCTATATTTGGTGTAGGTAATGATTTTAAGGTGCACATGTCTGTCTGGCTTGGTTTTTCTGACCTTGGACTTGGTATTACATGTATTTGCTTGACAGTATTTTTTTTTATGGGTCATTGGTTATGTTAACTGGGCAAATCACCAATTGATCATGTCGAAGCTTAAAATACAATACAGTTATCTCCTTTTATAAGTTTGGTAAATCATTGAAGATTAAACATGTTAGATTGATGTAATCTTTTTTGCTTGACTACAGAAACAAACTTGCTGATTTTGTTATATTACAGGAACTGTAGGAAGTATTCCAAGAGTCTGATTGCTTAGTATGCATTACAGGATTTTATTATTGGAGCAACATCTTAGGAGGATAAGTGCAAATGTATGAAGGAATCCTTGGGAACAAAAAACAATTATATGCAGAAGAGGAGTCTTAAACATTATTAACAGAGTCAAAGTAGTGGTGTATTCAAGAAATGTAAACCAACTGGAATTAACTATTGTGTTTATTTTTTTCCACCTCAAGTACTTTCAGAATTATAATACAATGCAAATTCAAATTATTGTGTCAACATACATGTTACAGTAAAAAAATGAAAATGTTTTAAAATGAATTTTATATAAAAAAATGAAATAACAAAATTTTTTATCTTATCATTGCTTATTGTGCAGCCAAACTTTGAGATCAACATTATGCATTAACCTTAAGATCAGGGTTAAAATGAGAAAAAAAACCTATTTTTACATATATGAAATAAGAAGTAAATGGTTGTGAATTACAGAGAGACTTTCAATATGGTACATTTGTATATCAGCTATATTTCACAGCACTTTCTATTTTAGTTTATTAGTTTATTAGTACAATGAGATATGAGGTATACATCAATCAGACAGCAATACTACAACAAAAACACCTGAAGGCATTTAGGTGCTAACATGCAGTCCTCAACAAAAGACAGGTGTCTTAAAGATATGCCATGATCTAATTAATTGACCAGAGGCTATAAACAATTACAATATGAATCGAGAATAGCCATCAACATCAAATTCTTTGATTTTTTTTTTTAGTTAAGATGAAATTTAAGACAACCACTGAAACTGTTTCTGGCTTTAAACGGGTACATGCATATGTTGCGAGGTGAACTGTTTTTTCTTCTTCAAAACCTTCTTAAAAAGAATTGGCATCTTGTGCAAGTACTTTTCCATAATGTGATTGGTTTGTGTCAAAACTGATAACCACACAATATGACTTATATAAACATACATAATAAAAATCAACTAAAATGAAATATACATCAGTGCAAACATCTCCTATAAATGACCACAGTCCATAAATCATTTACAAATAAGGTTTGAGACTCGAACACAACCAAAATAGTTCTAGGAGTGAACTAAGGTGCCCTGGATATTATTTATAACCTGTGATGATTTTCTTGCTTTCTTCGTTTAAGACCAAAAACATTTGGATACAAAGAAAGTAGAAATAGAATGGAAGTATGAACACATGGTCAAGACCAAGAAGAATGTTAAATAAGATCAAATCCTGTGAAATTTGTGTGATTGAGGCTGAATTCACTGTAATTTCATTTTTAAAAAAAGAAGCTCGATTCACGTTAATTTCACGTCAAAAGTTCGCGTGAATTTCACGTGAAGGCTCAATTCACGTGAATTTCACATGAAAAATTTCACGTGAATTTCACGTGAAATCTCAATTCACGTGAATTTCACATCAGATTCACGTGAAATTCACGTGAAAAATTTCACGTGAGTTTCATGTATAAGCTCGTTTGAGGTGAATCTCACGTGAAAAATTTCACATGAAATTCACGTGAATTTCACGTGAAATTTACGTGAACAAAATTTGCCTGTGTATGTCAAGTTTCAACTTTATACCATACTTTATACTGTTTAAATTTGTTTGGTACTTTCTTGCTAACATGACTAAGTGAGGCAAATGTTTAATATTTAGACATCTTCACAATTTATTCTGCATTACATGTCTTAAATTAATATGTGTCCTACCGTTAATGAGAATGGTTTGTATATACGAAAATCATTTCGATTGCCAGTATGATATCAACCAAAATAAATCTATATTTTAAAAGTATGGTAATTTGGTAATATAGTCGTTGTCATGTTAACCAATTCAATTTATATATCCCTCCATTGTACATAAGCTGCTAAACCGAGGACAACATTTATCTTATCTGTGTAGTATATTTCACAAACATATAATAGATTTTGATAAATATTAACACTAGGTATAGATATTATGCAAATGAAAAAAGGAAAATTCTATTTATAGAGTGATTCGCTATAGACATTTTTACTTATTGAACCGTAGCAAAATATAAATATAAATTGTATATAAACAAAAAAACGAACAGCCATTATCGCCTACAGATGTTGATTTTTAATATACCAAATATGGTTCTATAAATTACCCCGTTAAATTCTATTATACATCTTAATCGGAAACAAAATCATTGCTGTCAGTACTCAATGTCAAGCAAACTTTCAAGTATCTGGAAATACAACTTTGAGACAATAGAAACAATTGTTACTTAAAACAATCTCCCTGATTGTTTGAAGTTGCTGTTTGTTAGAATCAATGTAACAATCATTTATGATTTAATATATCTAAATTTACGCAGCAGATGATCAAAGAATCCAAAGATACTTAAATATAATATTCAAATTACCTGTGGCTTCTGGTACACTATTACAATTTACTGCGCAGAAGGAAATTGTGTGGGATTTCCTACTTTCACTTTCGCTAAGTAATGACGTACTCTCCGAGTACAGGCCACGAAAACAATCACCCCTTAATTTACCACGGCGCAATACTAAAACAAATCCCGATTTGTAAAATCCCAATTTTTAGGTAATAAAACAGCTACCTAGTTGAAGTAAATGTCATTTTTTTTATGTTTTCTGATAACGAAAAGAAATGTTTTAAATAATAAAATTTACAAATCGTGTAAATGAAAAGAAAAATTTCATTATGTATACTTTTCGCCGCTGTTTTGTCTTTTCAGTTATAATGAATAGATTTTAATTGTCGTTGCGATCAATATTTCTACTTGTGGTCACAAACCATGTGTTTTTAGAGTTCTGAATAATTTTAGGTGTCTACTTAAACACTTGACCATCTAATTTCATGAAAAGATGTGAGCTGAAAATAAACAATGAAACAACGATGAAGCAAATTAGGCGTAAGTGTGTGACTGATGAACGTCAAAAAACGCATATATATACTTGTTATATCTATCATTTTTTATGTTTTTAGGATGAGGTTTAAGTATGTAATTTAATCGTAGTTGACCTGTTGTTTTTCGTACTCTAATCCAAATGTTGATAGGCCAAGGATGACTAAGAACCGAAAACGTTGACTAGCTATTTGACTAGAACAATGTAGAAATGACTTGAAAAATTGCCAAATCCTTCAAAGTCAACTTTTCCTGAGCAGGCTGAGGGAGTTGTAATATTTTGCTTTTCTTTATAGCTTAATTTAAATGTTCAAACGGATATACTGTCGCATACATCGTGAATCAAAATCAGCATTTCAACACATAAAAAAAATAATACCAATTTGTCACGTACAATGTTGTTAATTATTCTAAATCCTGTTTTCCACAATTCACAGGATACTGATTGTTCTCACTACTATGTTCTGAAGTTGATGTGATACAGATTGTTTTCATTCCAATATTCTGACACTAATGGGATACCAATTTTGAAATCTTGAATTTAATGGAAACTAATTGTTTGTTTTCTACCATATCCTGCAGTTCATGGAATTCTGATCGCTCTCTCCTATGTACTGAAGTTAATGGAATACTAATTCCTTTCAATCCAATGTTTTGCAGTTCATACAATGCTTATTGTTCTCACTCATATGTTCTAAAAATCATAGAATTCCTATTCAATTAATTCCCATATTCTGATGGAATGTCGATTGATCAACTTTCCATTTCTGAAGTTTACTGAATACAGACTGTTCTTTCATTCCATATGTTGTGAAATCCATTTGATACAAAATGCTCTCACTTCCATGTTCGGAAGTTTAATGAAAATTAACTGTTCTCAGCCTCATGTATAGATTTCTAATTTTCTCACGTAAATGCTCTGATTTACATGTTATCCCGATTGTTCGTATTCCAATGTTTTGAAGTTCATGGTATAAGCGTTGTTTTCACTATCATTTAATGAAATTCATAGGATAAGGATTATTCTCACTACAATGTTCTAACGTTTATTGGACACCGATTAATAAATATCACTACTATATGACAAAATGGATGATTTTTCTTTCCCTATTGTTAATTTCAATTTGTGAACTTTAAGTTTAATGGAAAATAACTTGTTTTCTCCCATGTCCTGCAGGTCATGGAATTCCGATCGTTCTCACCTATGTGCTGAAGTTAATGGGATATTGATTGTTTTCTCTTCAATGTTATGAAGTTCATGCAAATAACTTAAAACCGTTAATAAATTCATCCATTAGTACAAAGATTTGGTTTGCAAGTTCGCCAGTACCTGTAAAAAAACTTATTTCAAACGGAATAGCACATCCTACTGTGATGTTGTTTACCGAGCCCGGAAATTAAGATACAATCCGGGTAAACTTATCAATACTTTAGATAAACTAATTCTAATAGGTTATCAATTTAACACTGTAACATGTATAAAATCTTAAAACTCATGTCCTCTTAAATAATAGGTGAAATGTTTTGAAACTTAATGGGATTGATGAAGACAAATTCAACGGAAACTTGTCTTTTAGTGTGTAATTAAGAATTATCTTTGCCAGATGAGACATTGAGGTTCATAGAAGAATTAATGTTATATGCTGGAATCGTATCAAATGAATTGTCTTATGGTAATTTGTGTCGACAGTGTCTGGAACGTACATACGCAAAATATGAAACTCGGTGTTATATACATTCTTTATAAGATATATTTCCAATTAACTCATTAAAGAGACAATGCCTTATATTTGTACGCAAGATACGCGTTTCGTCTACAAAGGACTTATCAGTGACCCTCGAATGAAATGAGTTACTTAATAAAAACCAAAAGGGACCAAAAAAAATTGCTAAAACAATGTAAGATGATTAACTTAGCTATTGGGAGTTGAAGCTAAAGTTTTGTAATCATTTCTAAATGTATGAAAGTTCTAAGAAAACATATGACTAACCATTTATTTATCTATGAAATGACTGCTGGGCTTAGGATACTCTGGGGACTAACAACCGACACGCAATGGTATCAAACCAGTTCTAGTAATCACAAATAACAGTTAACAAATGTTTTGATTTCAAAACGATTTTATGGATTTACCTATGAATAAACTGCCATGTGAATTAGCTGATTCAGATTATTTTTGACTCGTGCGAGAGTATAGATGGATGCTTTCATATTTAGTCTATGAATTACAGATGATGAAAGGTAAACATGTATGAAACAATAACCTAACACAAATAATTGAAGGATTCACTTTTTGTATTTTATACCATTGAATTATAGGTCCAATTGAATATCGTCCAAAAAATAGCCGGTACTTTTATTGTAGGTTTACACATTCTAATTGTAAATTTAACATTGAACACCTACGCAATTGCACTTAAAGTAAGGTTGTAACTCGCTCAGGTTAATATGATCTTCGGGAGGTTTTGTGTTTTTGTCAACTTTGAGCGATGTATCATTGTTGACCTTGCGAGATTCTTTTTAATATTTAAATATCAGCTGTATTTGTACTCGGCTCGAAACAGGATTAATATCTCGCTGAAGCTACCATTACACAGGTTTCTTAGCCTTGTACAGTTATTGTATATTTATTCACATTTTGGAATGCTTGCATTCAAAACATTAAAGGTCAGTATGTCTCAGTGCAAACTGTATCCACTTATCGAGCGTTCTTCCTTTTTTCAGTAGGGAAATTTTGTTCCTATCTATTCTATGCCAAAAAAGTTATATCGTGTGACATTGACTAAGAAATTTGACATGAAAGTGTATTATTATTGGCGATGTGGTGCGTTTTTTTGTCATGATTTTATTGTGTCTTTGCCCTTTGACCTCAGGTAATCAAGATGATATAAGGGACATTGTTTTGCCTGGAAAATATCCTTTCTATTATTTACATGAGGATATGATAATTGGTACATGGGAACCACCCATCAAGACAATGCACTTATTTTAAAAGTTGATATCTGACCTTCACAAGTGACAAAAAGTTAAAATGATTTAAATAACTCTAAAATATGTACTTTTATCTTTGAAATGTTGTGAGGTTTCTAAGCACCTTATAATTTTGCCCCAGCATGGTTAATGCACCACACGCGTTATATAATTAATTGTGAAATCCCTTGAAATGGTTTAATTCCCTATTTGAACAAAATTTTCTCGTTTGCCTTGATCAGACTTTGTAGAGAGTATAGTTTAACCCCGCCGCATTTTTGCGCCTGTCCCAAGTCAGGAGCCTCTGGCCTTTGTTAGTCTTGTATTATTTTACTTTTAGTTTCTTGTGTATAATTTGAGTTTAGTATGACGTCCATTATCACTGAACTAGTATATATATTTGTTTAGGGGCCAGCTTAAGGACGCCTCCGGGTGCGGAATTTCTCGCTGCATTGAAGACCTATTGGTGACCTTCTGTTGTTGTCTGTAGTTATAGTTCTAGAGGAACATGTTCGGTCTTTTCTATATCTATAATGGTTTAATATCTTGATAACACTGATCAATATAACACTTATTGACTCACATCACTACCGATTCATCGTTTTACTTGTCATTCCGTAAGACCACAGAGTGCGCTCAAAGAGTTAGCTTGCTCAGTCTTGTATTTCCAAAAGATAAAGTGAAATGTTAAATTTCAGTTTGCCATCCCTCAACTCATATCATTAAGTGTTGAATATATTGAACTGTCAAGATTTACACTACTTAGCAAGATAGTTCTCTTAATCGACCATTGTCTACATAAGGAAATGCCTGTACCAAGTCAGGAATATGTGTAACTAAGTTGTTTTTCATTCATTTGATTTGTTTGAGCTTTTAATTTTGCCATTTGATAAAGGACTTTCTGTTTTGAATTTCCGGTATTTTTTTATTTTAATTTTTACATGTAGCTGTCCTGACCTGCAAAACTGTTCAATACAAAAATAAGTGTGTTGAATAATTACTTGAATTGGATGATTTCCATAGAAATAGGTGAAGTAGCGATTTTATTTGCATTGAACTTAAACAGTTCAACCTGCTTCTGGTATGTGGCTATACCGCACCTGTTGTTTGTAACAGTGACAATGTAAAGGCTATTCTTGATTCAACACATCGACATCGATTAAAGTGGCTATACTACATCTGGTTTTTTTTTTACCTGCATGTTTTTGATGTATTTTTAAAAACCAGTTTACGTTCTAGATTTAAACTTTCTTAATTGTATTTGTCGTGTTCCAGGTTCTATAACTCATTCATACCAATATAATCACAACATTGTGAGGCAACCAATCCGAATTAAATTTTGGTTGGTATTTATTTCAAAAACAAAATTGTATAACTGTGAAAGTCTTTACAACTGTTTCTTTAAACTGTCGTAATGATTGTGGATATTTTCAGCCAAAACTGACCAAAAGAGTATGTGCTAGAATTTGCCTTTACTGATTTCAGCCATATGTTAGCATTACCCCTCTTTTGATATCAGTCAGTACAATTGTGCCAACCCTGCGATTTGAACGAACCTCGAGATGTAATGGTATTCCCTATTAAATGATGTTTTAATAGAAAAAAAAATAAAAATAAAATTCTAAATCATAAAAACAAGAAGTTTTAATTTCATAAAGTAAATTCACATTCAATACCAATAATTATCAAATCATAATGGAACATGTAAAAGTTCAGCACAAAAGTAGAGTCAACTTTAGCTATCCAAATATGCAAAAAAAAAATGATATTCTACACTTCCTCAGAGTTATGTTGTTTTTTATTATGAATGCACACTAGTGTAGTTATTATTCTAAGCATGCTTAATTTTACTTTGCCTAACATCTAACAATCAGCGTGTTATCAGTTTTGTGTAAAAAGCATTGTTGATCATCGAATTTCAAGGTCATATATCTCAGTTTGACATGATCGCCGACACTATGACGAAATTCTTTTTTCTTATATGACCACAGCAAAATCCTCATTTCTCCTGTTTCATCACTAACGAATACTTCTCGAAGAAATTTTTTTTTTTGGTTTGAACAACTCCCCAATTTTTGTTATTTCAACTTTTAATGTTGAAACCATTAAGTTCTTATATATTTTATTCATTTTTGATATCTTGTTTCCTCTCATTTTTGGTATCTCAGAATATCCATTTTCTACTGTCTTGATGGTTGTATTTTTCAGAAGATTTATCTGATACTTAGTGTTGCTGTGCTTTTTTTTTTACTATCCTGAATTCTGTAATACAGAAATTTGTATGTGAAACCTATTTGTAATTTGTTTTTAAATTTTCGGGCTGCGGCACCGAAAGCAACCCCTCTCATAATAGTGTTCCCGTCGTGGAATACAATGGATAGTCTGACATCGTCCTGAGCTTCCCCGTATCTTATTAAAGGTGAAATCGCGTTGGTCCCGAGCGCTATCGGATAGTGACACTTCTCCCTTGGCCCAGAAATAGAGAGAATAGGAGAATACTTTCTTTTCAAGTTGATTCCAGCTATCTGCAAATTTTGAATAAATACATAATTTGTAAAGCAGAATACCTGTAGTGTTAATGTTTGCTATCTATCTTTCAATAAAATGATGCGGTTATACATTACGACCAATGTTCACACACACACACACAATAATATATATATATATATTTATTCTGACGGTTCACGCGTTCCTCATGTTCCTCGTGTTCAACGTGACGGTTTATCCAGAAAAATGCTTTAGCCACACAATGTATAAAGTGTTATTTTGATTTGATACTCAACTTGGCATTCTTGATCAACATGCTAATTAACTGATTGATTAATTGTTGGTTGCTTAACGTCCATTGGCAATGTTGATTAAAGTATTGTTTTTAATCGTGTTAAGTTGTATTATCCTTGATCATAACACGTGCGTGTGATACTTTACCTTCAGCAGGCACGATTTAGTATTAAAGTTCGGAAAGCCAACTATATTACACTGGCTAGGATTGCCAAAAAGGAATACTTGTGCATTTAACATTATTCAAGAATCATTGTTTCATTACTGGATTCGAATTTTGCATTGACATCAAGTGGGTTATACAGATATAAGAAGATGTGGTATGAGTGCCAATGAGACAACTCTCTATCCAAGTCAAAATTTATAAAAGTAAACCATTATGGGTCAAAGTACGGTCTTCAACACAGAGCCTTGGCTCGCACCGAACAACAAGCTATAAAGGGCCCCAAAATTACTAGTGTAAAACCATTCAAACGGGAAAACCAACGGTCTAATCTATATAAAAAACGAGAAACGAGAAACACTTATGAACCACATCAACAAACGACAACTACTGAACATCAGATTCCTGACTTAGGACAGGTGCAAACAATTGCAGCGGGTTTAAACGTTTTAATGGTACCAAACCTTCACCTTTATCTGAAACAATAGTGTAACATCACAACATAGAAAGACACACTATAAAATATCAATTGAAATGGCCTAATTCAATCAACAGACATATTAACACCAGTGAACATTCACTGAACAAATAAATTTGATCTATGATACAATGCAAATACAAAATAAATAAACTAAGGGAAGAATAATTAAAGTAACATGTTATACCGCTGTGAAATGTTAGACAATTTAAGAAAAGCAATATGCTTGTACAAAAATATCAGCCATTTGCAATTACTTTAAACACAGGTAAATGAAAATAATTTTGTTGTTAGGCAAACGTGTACAGTTTAAATGGAGAAGAGAAATATTTTTACAAAATAAATAATTTTGATGTTTATAGTACGAAGAAGAGAAAATTTATAGCAATACCAAACACTTATCAAAGCTGGTATATTGTTAAATAACAAAAAGGCATTACAATTAGTATCAACAGGTCAAATAAACAAGAAAGTACGATTTGAGAGTACTCGCAGTTACTGACAGCTAGTTAAAAAAGCCAAAAACAATTAATTATAAAAAATCATGCATCAGAGACTAAAATCAACTAAGACACATCCTAGGGATTTAGTATGTTAACGTCATGGACAGTCAAAGAAGATATGACTTGTGCAATGCCAAAAATAAATGTATCGACAGGCAGTACGATAGTTAGGAGTAAATCTCTTTATAAATCAAAATGAACGTGGGTGTGTCTTTATACATCCCGTTTGAAAAGAATACAAATTTAGTTATGTTTTAGTTTACTGATGACAAAATCGATATGTCATATATGTAAACATATTTTTGTTTACATATATGACAAACGTATATTTGTAAACTATATTCAAAGATCTAATTACAACATTGGTAAGATAACCTTTACTAATATTTTTTTTTAAAGGTTCGATGAGTTTACACGGATCACATAGTGATTTCCGCGCTTTAAGTACAATATTACCGTAAATTTTAGGATGTGAAATACCGTTTTTAATCAGTTTTCTACAGGTACAGCCAAATTTACTAATCAAATCTTTGTATCTATGAAAGAATTTAGTAAAAGTTTTACGTAATTTATGGTAACGAAATTTGAGACCTTTGTTCCACGACCGACATATATCACGTTAATAGAGCACGTAGAGTGTATACTGGGTTGTTATGTTTTAGAAATGTAACAATACATGATTTAATTATTTAAAGTATATGTAGAACAAACTTGGAGCTGATCTTAAGATCATCTGTCATTCTTAACCATGAGACAGATCATTATAACGACTAGAATATAGGTCCGAAGGAATATGTTTTCGATAATTCCCCATTATGCCAAAAGATTACTAAAAGAAAGTCGGAACTAATGAGAACGCCATGGCTAAAAATGAAAATGACCAACAAACAAACAGACAAACAACAGTACACAAAACACAACATAGAAAACTGGAGACCGAGCAATAAGAACCCTACCAAAAATAGGGATAATCTCAGATACTCTAGAACGGTAGGCAGACCCGTCGGGTTGCTCATATAATTACAAATCCGATGATGAGTCTAATTCGGTAGTTTACATTCGGGGGAAAGGAGAAGGAACATATCTGTCGTCATCTCTGAAATAGATATTCCATAACGGTCAACCAACTCGACGTGATGGCGAATGTACTTGAAACTCTTGGTTTAATAGTTTCCTTGTGAAAAAAAACCCTCTATCAAGAAAATCATGAAATACAAGTCCATATCAACTGGGAGATATATACTCCGTATGCAGGCGCAGCTGGAATATTGCTACATAAAAATGAAAAGTTCACAATTTGAAAGCTGAAACATCCCTTGTCGTATTTTTTTTTTTTTTTTTCAACTGACCCTCATTGTCAACTTCCGTATGTAAGTCAAAATATGAGGTAGACTTAACTGTATCTGTTGTAACCTTCATCTCAAGTTCGATGGCATATCTGATATTATAATACATGCGTATCATACAAAGTACATTTGACCAAAATATTTTTCTTATACATTAGTGTATAACAATAATATATTTGACCCAACTATTTAGTTTGTCGGACCCTGTGCTCAATGTTATAAAGGCCTAGATGTAGTTGATATTTTGTAAACTTACAATACAATCTCTACTGTATTGCCTAATTGGTGTATATATGTAGGACTCGGAGGTGTGATGGGGACGCTGAGGCTCGATGGTCACGCTAAAGTGCGATGGTCTTCGCCGAAGTGCGATGATCTGTTCCCTGAAGTGCGATGGTCTATATATGTCCTTAGTTGTAGTTTCATACTAAATGAGAGCTCGTTCTATTTAAATTTGCTGCATGAGGACATTATTCTGCGTTAACAGTTTATATTTACTTTGTTCCCCTCATTTGCGATTACTATATGTGTTATAGTAATCTCAGCTCTCATGAGTTCTACGTTTACCGTAATATCCTTAGACAGTCTGTCTGCGGACCCGTATGTACTTAAAAATTTCCAAGCACCATCGTAATTAAAAAACAAATCTTCTGTAAATTTCGGAAAAGGATCTGCTACAGAAAGGCTAAATTTCCCCTGTTTACTAATTATTTCCCTTAACCGGTAGTATTATCAGATTATTACATGGCATTTTTTCATATCAGATGTATTATCAGCCCAAGGTTCAATATCAACCGACGGCTCGAGGGCTGATATTGACCGAGGGCTGATAATACATCTGATAGGAAAAATAACATGTTATGATCTTTTTATCATAATTTTTTATGCTTCAAGAATGGAGAAAAATAACAGTTTAATATATTGATCCTTTTAAGTGGTCCCCAAGTAAAAGTTCAAAGAGTAAAAGTTTACGGACGTCGGACACCAAATGTAATACATCCGATATGATTAACAGTATAATATATTTTTATACTGACGATAAAAACAAAATCAACAAAACATAATGAACAGTTTGGAAAAGTCAACATTTGTAAAGTAACTTTCTAAATTATGCTGGAAACTTTGAAAATGCATACCCTTCTATCGATAAGTGTCATGCCAAAAATGACTTACATGTCCCCGTCTTTCCACCAACAATACGGTAAGGTCCACGTTTAATGGTCGCACATTTTCGTTAAATTTTGAAACTGATATAACTTGAAAAACAAACAGTATTATTTATTTACTCACATGAAACAAACAGGGATGCGGTATTCAGTACGTAGGTGAAACTGGGCGATTTTATCTAAACGCACGCAAGAACACCTGTATCGTTTTAAAAGACCCAATAAATTCAAAAGTATCATTTATCAACACCTTAAGAAGAACAATCATCCTATTAAATATTTAACAGTTCAACCCTTAGAAGTAGTAAATAAGCAGCCTGGTGAATCTCATTCAAAGTTTGTACGATCACGGAAAATAATTGAATTAAATTGGATTAAAAATTACAGACAGTCTACCCTCTCGGTCTTAATGATAATATCATGGAATTGGTAATATATCAAGAACCGATTCTGTTAACATTTTGGATATAGTTTCTAAAACTGTTCGTAAAACCGTTCTCATGGTCGTAGAAAAATCGCAATCAAAGAAAATTTCGGACCAATCATACAAATATTTTGGACCTAATTTCTATTTCAAAAACAACGGCACACATTATCTGTTAACAAAGCTCTGTTCATTACCGGTTAATAAGTTAAATAAATTTTAGAGGATTGCAACACAATTACATATAGCAGTCCTAAGTATGAAATCGTTCAAATTATAATGGCATATTGTTATTCTAAACTGTTTCCCAAAATTGATCGCCCTGAAGATCATAAAAACATTTGATTAAAATAAAGTATGTCAATAAAGGTTTTGATTTTGTAAATATTGCCGGTATTTTAACGACCATTCTGTTAAAGAACAAATCCCTGGATATTTTGATAATACTGAGCTCCTCTTATTTGTTATATTTACAAGAAATCTACCGGAAATATGTGTTTAATTATAGCCAATTGTGTAAAGATGTTAATATCAGTGAAAATACACCTACTTCATGTAATTGCAGTAATTCCGAATACATTTATGGGCCCATTTCCCATGTTATAACAGGAGATCTTAACATCGTTCAAGACCGAGAGTTAAAATCATTCCTCAGTAAAGGACCTAAATATCGTCCCCGTCAATCATTCATTGGAATGAGTGTCGTAATATCATCCACGACTCATTCCGTACTTACTGTTTAAAATGGATAAAACGGAAAAAGCTGACAAAAATCTTTGGACTCTTTTTAATTCAGTAATGAACATAGTTGATATACGTATTCAACATTTTAAAGAACATTTTACTGTTAACAACAACCATAATAAACCTATTTCTCGTATCAAACATAAACTTAAAGAACTAGCCAAGGAATTTGTTTTGTCCCGGCCGATAAAGCTGCTAATATTATCATTATTGTTTGACGTAAATTTTACATTGAGGTTCTGAAAAAGAAATCACCAATTCACCAACATTCAAACTGACTCCATTTTCAGAAAACGACATCTGTAACAAACATAAACTTTTAGCTACCTCTTTACAAGCAGAACCAAATACAATGAAAGTCCCAACTATGTACTGGCTTCCGAAGCTACATAAAACACCTTACAAATATAGATTTATTTCGTCTTCAAGCCATTGTTCCACTACTAAATTGTCTATTCTTCTTACCAGTTCACATGGTACAATCAAAACCTGGTAATCAATTGTTCAAATAAGGCCTTTGAAAATAGTGGAATTAATTACTTTTGGAGTGTCAAAACTCGTTGGAAGTACTTGATAAATTGCATGCTTATATTGGTGATTTTGAATCTGTTCAAAGTTTTGATTTTTCTACCCTGTATACCACATTGCCTCACATTCTCATTAAGAAAAATTCACACCTAATTAAATGGGCATTTAAAAGTCAGAATGTGAATACATATGTTCTAACTCTTTAGGTCATTTTTAGTAGCAATAAACAAAAGAACTATGTCAATTGGACATGCTTTGATACTATATCTGCCCTTGAATTTTTACTAGATAATATTTTTGTTCGCTTTGGAGATTCCGTATATCGTCAGGTTATCGGAATTCCAATGGGGACTAACTGTGCACCACTTATTGTGGACCTGTTTTTGTATTGCTATGAGTTACAATTTATGACTAAAATCAGCAAAGACCCATCGAAACAACATCTGATACAAAAATTTAATAATACTTTTAGATATTTGGATGATATATTGGCTCTCAATAATGACGACTTCAGTATGTATACTAAAGAAATTTATCCTGTTGAACTTACTTTAAATAAAGCTAATACTAACAATGACCACTGCCCTTTCCTCGATCTTGATATCTATATCATTAACGGAAAGCTTAATTCAAAGATTTATGATAAAAGAGATGATTTTTCATTTCCTATCGTTAATTATCCATTTTAGATGGTGACGTTCCTTGTCGCCATCTTACGGTGTTATATATCTCAACTTGTACGATTCGCTCGTGTATGTAACAACGTTTCAGATTTTAACGAAAGAAATTTATGTAATACTGAAAATTATTACACCAGGGTTTTCGATATCACAAACTAGTCAAAACATTTACTAAATTTTATCATCGGTACAAGGACATCATTCGTAAATATAGCTCAACATGCAGACTTCTTATACGTTCAGGTATTTCACATCCAATCTTTTATGGTAATATTCTTTATAAAGCACTAAAATGTCAGTATTCACCTCAGAAGCTAACAAAACCTTTAAATAGACTTATTAAGAAGGGATATAGTTACGATACTGTTGTCAGGTCATTAAAGATTGCATATTTTGGCTTTAATATTGATTCACTTATAGGGTCTTTGCATCGGAACTAAACACATTTATTTAAAACCAGTTGTTGGCATGACACGGGTTATGCTCTTCTCATATATTTTATGATGGTATGATACTAAACCCCTAACGGGAGAGATTGTGCCTGATATTCATATGATGCAGATATAATCTTTCAATCAGTTTAAATGAGGTCTGGAGCTGGCATGTCAGTTAACTGCTAGTAGTCTGTTGTTATTTATGTATTATTGTCATTTTGTTTATTTTCTTTTGTTACATCTTCTGACATCGGACTCGGACTTCTCTTTAACTGACTTTTAATGTGCGTATTTTTATGCGTTTACTTTTCTACATTGGCTAGAGGTATATGGGAGGTTGAGATCTCATAAACATGTTTAGCCCCGCCGCATTTTGCGCCTGTCCCAAGTCAGGAGCCTATGGCCTTTGTTAGTCTTGTATTATTTTTACTTTTAGTTTCTTGTGTATAATTTGGAGTTTAGTATGACGTCCATTATCACTGAACTAGTATATATATTGTTTAGGGGCCAGCTTAAGGACGCCTCCGGGTGCGGGAATTTCTCGCTGCATTGAAGACCTATTGGTGACCTTCTGTTGTTGTCTGTTTTGTGGTCGGGTTGTTGTCTCTTTGATACATTCCCATTTCCATTCTCAATTTTATTTATTACATCATTTTTTGTGTGCATTTTATATAATATATTTTCCTGTTTCCTAATAATAGTTTTGTACCAAACTTTGTAATGTTTTTCACTGAAAACGTACCATTGAGGAGTATTTTCCGGAATTTGCCGAGTAACGCCGGAATGCCATGCGATAACGTTACGGAAAGGAATGTGATGATAGTCCGAAGCATGTGATATTTTTTTCATATCAGCCCGCTTAACACCAATTCGGAAAATATGGAATTTACGTAAATTTAATGCAATTATCATACTCTAAGTATATAATAATAAGAATTTATTTACTTGTATTCATGTTGGATATACAAACACATTCCATATTTTCTATAGTTGCAGTAAAAAACCACATACGGTGATAAGTTCATTAGGCACTTATTATATTGCGTTTTAAACAGCTATCACATTTTCAGTCATTAAAAATAAGCACTGGTTTTAAATAATGGAAAGAAAACCTTTTCATGTAGCGGCTGAAACGATTGTATGTATGTTGCATGACTTTTTCTCCAAAGTATACTACAACGTTACAATTATGACTGGAACTATTCTCGATGATTTACTTAATAAACATGAAAGCTGCTTCTAACAAACATATTTACTTTTTCATCGACATGTGAACACAAAAAACACTAAAAACTTCGTTTATGTGACCCATCACACTTCAGCGTAACCACCACCGTACTTCGGCGTAGATAGCGTCACAATGCAACCATCGCACTTCAGCGTGATAAAAAACGCACATCAGCGTCTAACCATCGCACATCAGCGTGACCATCGCAGTTCGGAGTGCCATCGCGGTTCAGACTCCTACATATATATATAAAAAAATATGAAAAGATGTGAGAAAGTGAATAGCACTATTTTCCTTATAAATAATTGATATATATATATATATATAAAAATATGAAAAGATGAGAAAGTGAATAGCACTATTTTCCTTATAAATAATTGATATATATATATATAAATATCAATAATTTATAAGAAAAATAGTGCTATTCACTTTTTCACATCTTTTCATATTTTTTTCATCTTGAAAGATTGAGCTTAAGAACAATTCTCTGTAACCATCAACTTTGTAAAAAAGAGGGGTTTTGAGTTTGACTCATGATCACCGATGTTCTTGAAACCAAATATTAGTTGAAAAAAAATGTTCTGCTAGTCAGTGTATTTTTCAGTACATGTTCGAGATATTAGCAGGGAAAAAAATCGTAACTACTATGCTACTAATACTGCTTTGCAGTTATTCTTAAGCAAAACCAGTTTTGACTAATTGTATTTTGCTAGTATTTTACATAAATATAATACCTAACAAACACAACAGCAATGTCATATCTAGAAAATAGCTTGTTTTAGTATTGACACAACCAAAAGGGTCAGGGGTCAAGTTTCATGCTATTTGTAAAAGCAAATGAAATATATTTTGTATGAACCAAATATACATATTTAACAAAATTGTAGTTATAAATATAAAATTGTTTCTTTTCAGCATTTTTTGATTTCATGGTGTTAGGATGGGTACCTTTTGGTTCTATTTGTTTTGCATATCGAAATTTGACCATCTTATTAAGATAATCCAAAAACATAAACATAAATTGAATAAATATGTGAAAATAATTAGCACTAAATGATTTTCAAATTGACAAAAGGTCAGATGTCATGGATAACCTTCTCCTTTAACCTCGGATAAATTAATTGGATTTTGTGAGAGAAGGTAACAGAAAGAAGCACAAAAAAGGAATAAAATTGAAAACGAACAGTTTAGTCCGGGGTTGGGGTCTGCAAGATGATTTAGCGTTGATACAAATATCATATTTGCCCTTTATAAGTCTGGATGACTTACATCAAATGTCTTTTTCGTTCAAAATAGTATTAGCCTAACTAGGTCAAAAATTGTTAACGAATAAAAAAGCTGACACATATTCATGATCATATTCAAAATTGCATTTATTTATTTTTTTTATTTTTTTTTTTTTTAAATTCTGCAATTTCTACATTCATTTCTATTGTGTCTAGAGTTCAAATAAAGTGACAGTCATTGCATGTCAAAACCAAACCTTATCCTGACAGGTGTTGAAAAATTCAACATCTTTAATTGCATATTAGAGCACCGCATGGAACCTTAAGTTTTCAATTGATACCAACATTTCTAATAAGTTTTACTTATTGACAAATTTCCATATATAGGAAGAAACTACTGTGTTTAAGATTTGTACTATTTCTATATTATGACTATAATCCTTTCTTGTCAAACCCGAATGAATGGTATTTTACCTTTACAAAAAATCAAAAACTACATTTTCAGTTTGCCACAAAACGTGCAACCTGACTTCAGTAATATTTATATATTGATAACCACAATATAAATGAGTGCGGATGTAACAGTGTGTAATCAGTGCATGCTACTGTTTGCCTTCTCCAATACAATAGAAATTTCTTATACTTATCAGTGTCGTCGTCTATCCTTCCTGCCTTTTATACGAATTGATTTTATTTTTATTTTACCAAATAAATGTTATATTTTCATATACCAATGTTAGTTATATTCATATAAATTGGAATGGGGGTATCTGTTTGTCGTTGGTAGTTATTTGTCTCAATATAAGCAATTTTGGGCTTTAATTCAAGGGAACCAGTTACCTAGCAAAAGAGACATGAGTAATATTCTGTCACCATATTTCTGATACATAATAAAATTTGTTTTCAACAAACAAAGGTTCAGAAAAATCTGAGACTATGTACATGATGTATGCTGCGACATGTTCGGTTGATACAGAGAAATCCTATTTACTAAACATTTGGAACAAATTGAGTCCTTTTGTTACACATTTCTTCATATAATATGCTAAGTAAGCTTTAATGCTCTTGACTCTTTTCAAAAGTGTGAAACAGCATATTTTTAATGCATGGAACATGTCTATACATGAATCGTGCCTGAATTTGTAGTTTGATCTCAGACACTTTTTGATATTATAGTATTAGACCATACAAACATTACAATATTCATATTCACACGGCAATGTGTATACATTTTAAAACACTTGTTATTGTTTAGTATAGGTTATGATTGATTGATTTATGTTGTAACAAATTAACTATATTTATACTTACAGCTGATCTACTAGCTTCTCTATCGTACGATAAGTCAAATAATGATTCATCTGAAAAAAGATATTTATTTTCTTCTTTATGCACGAAGCCATTAACCCTTAAATGTCTCTCATTTCAATCAACATTTTATTTAATTATTTTATGACAATCAAAGTAGTGCAATAAAAATCCTTTCAAAAATACAATACTAAAATAAAATAAGTATATTTCTCATGAAAATTACTAAAATATATGTTTATTTTCCGATAATATAAATATATATAACTGAAAACTGCAACTTGACATTAAAGCTTGAAGTCTAAGCTGTAGTCTGCTTTTCTCTCGAAGAAATCGCATAACCAGGATAATGACAATGGACATGGACGCAATATAAAAATTGAAGTATCCAGTAATTTGATTAAATGCCAATTGTTTCTCATAGCAGGC
The DNA here is from genome assembly GCA_017311375.1 of Mytilus coruscus. NCBI lineage: Eukaryota > Metazoa > Mollusca > Bivalvia > Mytilida > Mytilidae > Mytilus > Mytilus coruscus. The sequence goes on along the minus strand of CM029598.1, from coordinate 75,008,971 downwards.
GGAATAAAAAAAAACAGTTATTAAATTGTACATAACGAATGACTGAATTTAAAATCTAAAGCCTACCTCGATGCAAGATTGGATCTATCCCCCATTTGTTTTGGCTTTCTATTCTCAAATGCTTATATATGTTTGGCTTGTACTGCAATGGTTTTCAATGCCAGCATTCCGAATGCCATCTCTTAAAGCAAAAGTATCTGCTTCGTTTAGGAAGTTGTTATTGTAAATACAAATTACGTGGTTGTCATCTGTAGCGCTAACTATTGCAGAAAAAGTAGGAATTGTTCCTCTAAATACACCATCTGCAACTGCTCTCCAGAGTCGATCAATTCCGTTTCTCCAAAGAACATCCATTTCCTTTGGTCAATGAATACCTTTCAGCAAGCGTCTTCAAGGTTGTAGTAGTGACTAAATTGGTACCTTTGAACGCAGACTGTACTTCACGGATGTTAGACTTGCTTTCAAATAAATCGTTATCGTTTCGGCGTACAATGGAGATCCAGTTAACCCCTTGTGATCTGTTAAAAGTAAATGTTATATAACATGCATACATATGAATATTCAGCTGAATGTCTACAAAGATTATTTAACAACTTTAAGTTGTCTGCAATTAATTTTATCGGATAGTATGTGACATACGTATATAATTAGGTTTTATTTTTTGAAGATGCATTGAAGAGTATACTATGTACATGTGTGTATTCATGAATAAGTCACGTTGAACTTCATTTTGTATAGTTCGTGCTTTATTCATTACATCAAATACCATTTTTAACTGAACATTTCAGGAAATAACTAACAATGTGGCATGTACGTATTTGAAAAGTCTACAAATGTATTTCTTTAAATGAGAGAATAACATTTATTAAATGGTTTACGCTTTAGTTTCTTTGGTTATGGTTTCTGTTTGAGCTTTAATTCTAAGCTTATTTTACGAATCACGCATTTCAGTAACAGGACTATATTCCGAAGCTCATATTTTATGCATTATACAAAGTGTTATCATGCGTCTTTGTGTAATGCGATAGTTGAAGAGCAAAATTAATTAAGTTCCCTGTCTTCGCCATGACATATTAAGAAAAATGATGGAAACGATTTATGCACCTAAAATGTCGAACATTGTTATTTCTGTTAACGTTGATATTTTCTTGCATTTCTATTCGGTCCGGAACTTAATTTGCGCAACGAGTCGTAAGTTTGTCATACACATCATCATTGTTGATTGTTGTTAAACTATTCCCCCAGGGTGGGGTTATTTTATGTTTTTAAAATAAGCGAAACTGTTAACATATTAGCACACAATATTAATGCTTTTTCGTAAAAAAAACATTCTGTCCTGATTTATCAGACATAGTTGCTGATATTCATTTGCTGTTGAGTTTTATTATAATTATATCATGAAGTATTGTGTACAACTTTTAATAGAAGCAAACATAATACTGCTTACTTTCGATGATGAGATGGAAGATTTTCCTCAACCCATTTCTTAAAAACAGGATACTCTTCTAAGCATTCTTCACGTGATTGTCCTGCTACTTCATACTTTGGTTGAGTAACTAGTAAAATACAAAGCAGGCATATGTCATCAATTATTTCTATCATATGTTTTAGCAATGTTTGGAAACTGTGTCGGAAAATAAATTTGCCCTCACAATTTCCAGTCAAGTAGATAACAATTAGTTTATTTTAAGATACTGTAGATTCTCATTATAGTTCTCAAAGTATTTGTGAGTATTTCCCTGTTAGCCTCACAATTGATTGACGTTCTCAGGACAAAGGCACATTCTTTTCTTAATTTTCCAATGTGCGTTGCATTTTGCATGAGCGTCTCATTCTCGTTGTCAAATCGGTTTGATACATTCAGCATCCGTCGACGGTGTTTTGCCGCATTGGGAATAAACAATCTATTTCCAGATATGTTCGGTGTTTGCTGATAGAAAAATTGCCAACCGCTTTTTATTTTTAAAAAGCATCTGCTTAGATGTATTCTGTAATTTTTAAGTTCCATTTGGGCATAACACTCCTCTTGTGGTTATGTCTTATTGTGCTATTGTCATTTTTGTATTCTTGTCTTTCATATTTTCTTATGTACTTTGTCTATATTCTCCTTTTGGTTTTCTTTGTTGTTATAGTAATTTGTTTGTGTAGTGATTAAGATAATAACTAGGGATGTCAACTCGGTGACGATTTACTAATCGAGTACTCGTTGAATTTACCAAGAGATACTCGAGTACTCGCTCGGAAAAACATACACTAAATGGAAACTCAAAATAATACCAATTTTACGTATTGTGGGTCGTTGTCTTATGGATGTAAAACCCTCAACATTATTACCTAGGACTAGATAATAGTCCCAGGAATTTTATACCATAATTGATAGCTCATTTACTACATACTAATTATGTAAACTGGCAATTATCTAATCAATTAATTAATTAACATCTATAGAAAAAGGATTACTAAAAAAAAAAACAGTATTTGGGAATCGTAAAGAAACACCTTTAATGATCAACAAAGGGGTAATGATTAGAACTTACTGATGCCTTTAATCATTTTCTGAGGGTCGACACAGGGTGCAACGGATTTGTTCTTATTTAGAAATATTATCTTGTCAACATTTTCTGGGACGAATCGATTTCTCAACTTTGTTACGTAACTAACAGTCCTGCTGATGAAAATATTTGCTCTGACGGTAGAGGTAGTGGAATGACTTTAACACGATTAGCCATAAGTGTAAGCTGTGGAAATGTGCTCTTCTTCATAACCTACCTCTGTTCGGAGGAATTTTAAATGACAATTAAACGCAAACATTCAATTTGTATTTGTATTTTGATTAATTTCGATTAATTTTTAATTTCCTGGGAGGCGATCTTAATATAAATATTTTTTCTTTAAGAAGACAACAACATTCTAACAAAAAACCGATTAATCGAGTAACATTTTTGGTATTTGATACTCGGTACTACCAAGCAATACTTGAGTACTCGAGTACTCGTTGACATCCCTAATAATAACACAATGTTGACTGCTTTACCCCAGTTTTTGACTATAACATGTTGTCTGTTTGTGTTGCTCACACATTGTTGCCAATAAAATTGAATTATATACGATTGACATACAAGTGAGAGGTTTTGCTAGCTATACAATGTTTTAGTCCACCATTATCTACATAAGGAAATGCCTGTTCAAAGTAAGGACAGTTGTTTTTTCGTTTGATGTTTTTCGAGCTTTTGATATAGGACTTTCCGTTTTGAAGTTTCATTTGAGTTTGGTATTTTTGTTAATATACTTTATACATCATTGGCTTTCAAATTTATGGGTTCCTGAGTTCCTGATAAATTTGATGTAGAAAGCGCTTCGCACGAACGAAATAAATAATTGTTGTTTTCATTTACTAGTACCGGGTCGGTACCACTGCAAGGACTGATAGTTGATAGTTCCCGAGGGAAGCATCTACTCGTTGTGAGTACCGTGTTTAAACTTACATGATTTTTTTTAACAAACGGTTCTTAAATTCTGGTTTGATAAATTACGACATAATTAAGAAACGTAGGTTACAAAATCCATTAGGCTTTGACTTTTCATGATTTTTTATTTTATTTACAAACGTCCCTTCACGTATTTTTGTCTTATGTATCCTTGGCTTTCATCTTTTTCTTGATTTTGACACAGATGAACAACTTCAAACTAGAATCAAAGACAAACGTAATGATTTCTACATTCCAATTGTCGACATATCATTTCTTAGCATTAACATACATTCTACTCGATCATATTGCGTAAACAAATCTGAATAATTACGTTACATTATTCCTTTTTCACAAAATTGGACTTCATTTGTAGGGGTTTGCTCCTGACACAAAAACCGCTTATACAGGGTTATAAGAGCAAGCAAGACTTAAATTGACACTTTACAAGTTGTACAGTCACCATCATAACCTGATTGTCCAATACGATTAATATGTTTCTCAGCTCTCTGTGACTTTTTTTTTTTTTTTGAGTTTAAGATACACATTGTATTTAGATATCTAAATAGCCGTCTTGTCTATAAATTAACCGATCGTGTACTTTTCCAAATTGTGACATTTTGACTGATTGTCGATTAGCATGACATGTGATGCATGCGTAGCAGGAGATATCTAGCCTGTTCACGCATCTTGTCTTTCTGCTTTCACAGTTTATGCGTTCCCTCATATTTGAAATATAACTTTGATTTATAAAATAAAAGAATAAATGGTATGATTGCCAAGGAAAACACAGTCGTTGTACGGTCTTCAGCAATGAGCCCCACCCGTACTGTATACATGAAGCGAGCTGTACAAGGCCCGACATTACAAAGTTGAAAATGTTTAAAGCAAGAAAACCAACAATCTAATGTATATTCAAAACAATATACAAAGACTGAATATATATATAGAATACAGCTATCAACTACAATCACTGAATAACAGGTTTATGATTTATTGTTTAGTCATAATGGATTTCGTAAAATCTACTGTTATTTCTTATTAATGTCTTTACCTGTGCATCACTCACGTTTGATGTGCATTTCTAACAATTGCAGTAATGATAATTAAACTCCACACATTTTAAGAAACTGGTTGAAATGTGTGGATACTAACCTCTTTTTGCACCTGCTTTTGCAATTTCAGTTCCACCTTTTTTCACGTCCACTTTAGATCTTTTAAGAGATGGACATTGCTCATCTTGTACCTGTAGAAGACTTCAATAAATGTATGGGTGTTATCAAATTAAACGATTGAATTTCTACTACAGCTTTTTTTGTTAATATTTCATTGGCGTTGGAATATCAGAAGCCTCGAGAATTTGTAACACCTCTTCTTTTATTGGAGAAATATAATGATATACTGACTGTCATTACAATGTTGATTTAATTTTATATCTACATTTTTGTTTTGTTTTGTTTGCTTGGTTTAGTCAGATTATTTTTCCACTTATCTAAGTTCAAATAAGCTACTACACGAACACTACGGAGTAACGGGGACCCATTATACTTTATCATCCGACATTTGGATGTAATAAGTATCTTTCTAGTTTTCGGATAAATTTGAAAATTGGTAGTTTTCCTAATCTGGAAACTGTTCTTAAATTTTAGCAAAATAATGTATACGTAGTTGTTCTGACTGGTGGCAACATGGAAGTGGTAAAAAGACCTTGAAATGTCATTATATTGCAACATCCCCAAAAATATTAGAAAATGCAAGGTCTATATATTTTAACAAACCTCGTGATTCCATGCAGAACAAAATTCGTGAAATATCATTCAATCATATTTTTTATAGTTGTAGTGAAAGTTGACAAAATTGGAGATGTGATTAAGAGCGCAAAAGATTCTGTTACGTCATTATTCTGTAATGGGCATAAAAGATATATGTGTGTCTTTCTATGTTGTGATGTTATACTATTGTTTCAGAAAAGGGAGAAGGTTTGGTACCATTAAAACGTTTAATTCCGCTGCAAATGTTTGCACCTGTCCTAAGTCAGGAATCTGATGTACAGTAGTTGTCGTCTGTTTATGTAGTTCATAGGTGTTTCTCGTTTCTCGTTTTGATATAGATTAGACCGTTGGTTTTCCCGTTTGAATGGTTTTACACTAGTAATTTTTGGGGCCATTTATAGCTTACTGTTCGGTGCGATCCAATGTTCCGTGTTGAAGGCTGTACCTTGACCTATAATGGTTTACTTTTATAAAATGTTACTTGCACTCATACCACATCTTACTAAATCTATATAAAACATAATTTGTTTATTCTAGATGTACAATAAACCCTTTGAACCAATGCTTACATAACTTTAGAAACATTGAAATCTAAATGCTGAATATTTAGGTAAACTTAACATGATGACAAACAAATTCTGTTGTTTGAAAGCTTCCGACATACGGTCTCACATACACAATTATGAATAGGACATTCACATAAGATATACAACAGCATGTGTCACGCATATTTAAAAGACAATTCTAGAAAAATAATCAACAATCCCCACGGATATACCACTAGATCAAAACAATTCATTTTGTTTGTACCATCATATTAAAGGACTGGACTGAACATCTATTTTCTTTTAATGTTATTATAGACTGGTATACGCTTTCAAATAGCTTAATCCAAATAAAATACCACAACATATTCAAAGCAGAAGCAAAACAACTTCGGAATAATAAGTAAATGTGTATTTTGCTTTGTCATTAATATTCATTAAATGTATGCAAAGATTCTTTGTTATTCATTTAATCAAAGTGGTATACACTTAACTGATCCCACTTGGAATAAGTGGATACTATTTCATGTCTTTAAGGCTTAATGTACTTGCTTTATTTCATACTTTTAACATATTCGAATGTTTTAAACTGTTGAATATCGATTCCTAAATGAATTTATCTTACAAGTTTTATTCATATGAACCGTATTTACCATGTTTACTCTATGTTCATCTCTTATCATACATAATGTTGTTGTAGATTACATTAACAATGGATTATGTAGAAATATCCTACACCTTTTATGTGTAATGTATAAATCAAAATTACACTTTCACATTCGTCTATAAAACTATGTTACCTTTAATTTTCTTTTTGTTCCTTTTTCATTATCGCTGCATTTATTTGATTGAACTGTTTGCTCGATTCTTTTCATTTACTGATCTGTTTTCGGGAAATGATTCTAAAACAAAATACAATAGTTGTGGTTATAAATTGCAGGAATTTTACATATAAAGTATGTATAGTTGATACGGGATAATTCAGTAAAAAAAATCCCAGTTGACTTTAATGCAAATCTATGTCTTAAATTAAATCTATACCTGGCTTACCTTTAGATTTCAGAGCTTTCAAATATCATTCAATAAAGAACAAATATAGTCCCATCTTTTGCAACAATAAAAACATAGGGTCATGCGGCATTTTTTAGCAATTCACATTGCCTTGTTCACAAACATTGTAGATTCGCACTAAATTCCTATACTGACCCCATTACTTTTCAACCCTGTAGTAAAAAAAAATACTTGATTTAACCCAAGTGTTTACCAATCTATCAAAACATATTTTTATAACTATAAAGCAAAACCATTTTCTTCTGAATAAAATTTAAATTCACCATTCTTTGCCTATAGACCGGCGAACATAATTATGTCTTACATATTTGAAGATGGATTTGCTTATCAAAAATTTTAACCAAATCATTAAGATGCTTCATTAAAACTCTACACCAAAATTAAGTTTCAAACCCTCACAGTATGTCAGTTCGGATATTTCTGCGCTATTATGACGTTGATACATGAACCATCAGCAGGAAAACATCAGCCTGGTTTGAGTTATTTTTTGACAATGTCTGCCATTTCAGCTTGCTCCAAGAAACTGACAGGATATGTATATGACACAGAATTTTAAATATATCAAATTAAATAATGTTGCTATAATTGAAATCAATGTTGTTGTTTTTTTTCCACATATATATATAACTAGGTCCTTTTTGGGGGATTACGTAGATTGATTATGTATTTTCTCGTTTTAATGTTTCTTTTTCACTTAGTTTTTTTTACCTTTTTTTCTTCAATTTTTTAGGGGTGGGGTTGCTAAACATCGTTCTTTAATGGCTCTGAAAAAATGTGTGTCGACCAAAACTTAAGAAGATATTTCACAAACACGTGATCTGAAAATCTATTATATGTTTGAAGCATTGTTTCGTATCTGTTTTATTTTCTATCAAAATGCTGTTTCATGAAAAGTAATGTTTTTGACTGCATTTTAACTCGCATGGTGGGTGATGCATGCAAAGAAAGATACGCATGCCCTGTCGAGATTCCTATTCTAGCTCCGTTTGAAGGCGTCATAGTATTTTTGAATTTTTGATTGTCGATCATTATTTGCAAATTCAAAATTTGTAACTGTATTTGTACTTGAAGTAGTTGGTTTTTACCTTTAAAGTGCTACAAATCTGATCTAACTTATCTTTTTAACCTAACGCGATAACCTTATATTGAACTAAAGATATGTTGAACTATGTCAGCGTTATTAGCATGATAAGGTAAACATTGAGCAGCCCTTTCAATCATGCACTTATATTTCGACTTACAATCATTATGCCAGTATATTTTTAAATCTGAAACAAGATATGTTTGCCATTTAGATTAAGTCAATATCAAAAAGACTCTATAATTTCATTTTAAAAACTTTGAAACAAACGCAACAATGGTGACTCGATAATATGTTCTACTTGTTATTGTTTCAATTTTATGCCAAATACAAAGAATTCAACATTCAATGAAAATTACACTTTTTTAAAATCAGGTCGTCGATAGCGCTAATGATAAAAGCAACCTAATAATATGTATATCAAGCTGCTATAAAATAATTTGACTTACCTCAGGAACGGTCACAGATACACTATACAGATCATTGCGCGGTAAAATATTCAAAAAAGGGAAGTCCAAAATAAATTCCCAACTTTCACTTTCACTTTTAGATTGAAATACAGGAAATGACATAACGGTGCAATGACTACAAACAACGATCCATCGGATATTTTCCGTGTAGCTGTACTTACTTTAGGCGTTTAAAATTCAAATTTATAGAGAATGAAACAACTAACTGTTATATTGGCGAGCCAAATATATATTTCTTGCTATACATACACAAGATTGGTTATAAGTTTTATTCTAATCTAAACTATACATACGTGTTTACAATAAAGTGTAAAGCACACTAGGGACGATATCATGGATATAAAAAAAAAAACGTAGATCAAGGTAACTTTAGCATCTGATAAGAATTTCAATTTGATAGTGAACATATGCACCCTGGTGTTTTCTAATTGACTGAACTAATATTACATCTCTTTTTGACTTGTGAGAAAATTATTGCTATAGTAACTAATAAATGTTATCATGAATGGAACAGCTGATCTGTGTTTATAAATCTAACCGATTTGGAGGTTTTGAGATTCTCCCTGACTAAGTTACATACGAAACAGATTTATCCGATTAATCTGTTGTGTTATCTTTCAGTTTATTATTGTGAATTGGTATTTCATCGGGGATTGTTTCAAAAGTATTTTTAACAATTTTAGTATCAGGCATATAAAGCAAATTGGAAAAGTGTCGCCGATTCCAATGATATTCACCACTGTCAGGTTCAATGATATATGAACGCGGTTCATTTGATTCTTCTTAAAATTGATTTAATTTATTCACGACGGACTGAGGAGTTGTGCTAGACAATTTTGCTATATAGATGTATCTTAAAAATCATAAACAACTAATAAATACGTCTGCCCATTTAGTTCAAACAAGTCGGACGCTAGTTTTTGCCATGGTCGTTTAGGAAACTTCGGCTGCAATAGCGGTTCTGAATGATCATTAGCATTTTCGATACATTTTTTACATGTTTTGACCATGTTTTCTATTATTGTACTCATACCAAGTCACCACACCGAGGACATTTAACAATGTCTTGGTGACCATCATGAAGTCGTTCTAATAGTTCGTCTTGCAACGACCGTGGGATAACTTACCTATCGGTTTTTAATAAAATATTTCCAACGATAGTGAACCCTACCTGCAGACTCCAATACGGTTTCAAGTTGTCACTCAAACTAAATTTTGTTGGCTACCCTTCTTTGCTATATAACATAAGGGCTTTGCATATTTCTTCTTTTACGCACTCGTGCCTCATGTTTTAAAGTCTCATATCTGATGCCGGATAATTATATATGATACTGTCTTTTGTCTCGGTCTCGATTTCATTGGACTTGGATAAGATGTCTACCGGCGATCTAGATAATGCATCTTTGATATTTAATTCCTTACCTGGAAAGTGCTCAATTGTGGAATCGAACCTCAAAAGGTGAATTCGGAATCTTTGTACGCGCAACTTAAGTTCTCCAGTTATACCTTTACTGAGTATCGGTACGAGCGGCTTGTGGTCAGTTTCGAGATTGAAAGTCTTCCCTGTCAAATAATTGCTGAACTTTTCACACGCCCAGGTCAAATCTAACGCTTCTTTTTTTTCTATTTGCGAGTAGCGCTGCTCTGTTTCTGACATAGAGCGCGACGAATACGCAACAGGCTTCAATATTTCTTCATGTGCTTACCTATGCCTGCGCCTAATCCAAACGCCATTGTGGCCAACATTGTCCTTATTTGGATCATAATGTCCAAGTGTTCTGAACGAAACTAGCTCATTCTTTATCTCAGTAAACGCAGTTTCTTGTGCTATACCTCAATGCCAAGGATTCTGAGTCTTTAGTAGTTCACAGAACGGTTTAGTCCCTGTATACGAAAATTTAAAGTTGGTTCACCATTCCTAAAACACGTCTTACTCCTAATATATCAGATGGCTTTCCATCTCGGCAACAGCCTTAACTTTATCTGGGTCTACCCTACAACCCGACGCGTCAACGATTTGTTCCAGGAATTTGGCTGACGGTTTTGAAAGTTTACACTTTTCGTTCAGTGTGAGACCGGCTTTTTGTTCAGTGTGAGACCGGCTATTCGTTCAGTGTGAGATTACCCCTAAATTTTCCATTCTAGTCAATTCAGCCTTTACCTTATCCATCAGAGGTAACGGTACTTTGCGCGGTGTTGACAAAGCGAACGGTTTCGCTTTTGGACCTAGCACAATTGTATATGTCAATTTCGGTTACCCTGGACCGTTAAATATCTGAGGATATTATTCACGATAGAAGTTATTCGCATCGCTACTCGCGTTGACAGACGAAACATTAACCTTATCAATACTACTATACTAATACCTAAAGCCTGAATAGCTGGCCAACCTGATAATGGTTTGCTAAATCCCTTAACAACAAATATATCCTGAACACTAAATTTTTCCTTTGTTTCAAGCATGCATTGTTTCCTTGTCCACTTGGTTTTGCTTTAGCTTTCATAAGTTCTATATTATCTATTCCTTTAAAATAACTGTAACAGCCGTGCAAGTGTCGATTTTGAAATGTATCTCCTTTTAACGAATAGAAAGTAGTGTTGTCAAAAGGCGATCACCGACAGTGTCAATTGTTCCCAGAAATCCTTCAGTCTGAATAAACTCTTACTGATTCAATTGGTTTTGTTTTGCAACATTTTGCGAATTGTCCGATATTTGAGCACTTGTAACATTTTACCCCTTTTGCTGGGCATTTATCTCTGGGTGAAATTGTTGATTTCAGCATCGTTGGCACCCCTTTTGTTGGTGTGAATGGAAAGGGGCTTCTGCTTTTTCACAAATTTAGTTTTGTTGAATTTCGATTTAACTGCATCAACATTCAAGTTCGGGTTGATTGTCACTTCTCATTATAGATGCTTTCTTCAGAGTAAGCTCCGAATCAAGCTGTATTTTCAATGATTACTTGGAATCCTTAATACCGACAATTGATGCAGAATATCATCTGCTTCCGAACATTGTGTATAGTTGACTTGTGTAGCTCTTGTTTTTTTCCTCCAGCCCCGAAGCTGATCTAAATCAATCAAACCTCTGGATCAATTTGGTCCACGTTTCTGACTTAAAAAAGTCAAACATTTTTTGGGGCTGCGACTTGTAATATTGCCATAATTTCAGTCAATAGTTTTGTATACCACTACTACAGTATCTATATATAGATATAAGAAGATGTGGTATGAGTGCCAATGAGACAACTCTCCATCCAAGTCAAAATTTATAAATTTAAACCATTATAGGTCAAAGTACGGTCTTCAACACGGAGCCTAGGCTCACACCGAACAGTAAGCTATAAAGGGCCCCAAAATTACTAGTGTAAAACCATTCAAACGGGAAAACCAACGGTCTAATCTATATAAAACGCGAAACGAGAAACACTTATGAACCACATCAACAAACGACAACTACTGAACATCAGATTCCTGACTTAGAACAGGTGCAAACAAATGCAGCGTGTTTAAACGTTTTAATGGTACCAAACCTTCACCCTTTTTCTGAAACAATAGTGTAACATCACAACATAGAAAACACACTATAAAATATCAACTGAAATAGCTTAACTCAATCAAAGGACATATTCACACCATTGAACATACACTGAACAAATAAATTTGACCTATGATACAATGTAAATTCAAAATAAATAAACTAAGGAAGAATAATAAAAGTAACATGTTATATCGGTATGAAATGTTAAACAATTTAAGAAAAACAATATGCTCGAACAAAATATCAGCCATTTGCAATAACTTTAAACACAGGTAAATAAAATAATCACAATATTGTCCGGTGTAACTATAATGTTTTAAACCGCTGCCACCATGTTATATTGACGAGGTAAATCTATTTTTCCTTGATATATATACATCAGATTAATTGTAAGTTTTATTCTAATCTAAATTATAAATACATGTTTACAATAAAGTGTACAGCGCACAAGTAACGAAATCATGGAAACAGTTCTTTGAATAAAGAAAACCTAGATAGTAACTTAAGCATCTGCTAAGAACTTCAACTTGATAGTACACATATACGACCTGGTGTTTTCCCAGACTATGTAATTACATATATTTCATTGACTTAACTAATATTACACTAACTAGTCACATTAATAGCAACCAATGTTATGAACCTTATTCAAACAGTTGGTAAAGAGTGGTAGTCTGCTCTTACGATTACTAAATGTTAACTTCTGACCGTGACCGCAGTCAGACTTTCATAGTATCGGACTATCTATAGCAGTAGGTGACTTAATCTAGTTCGTCACAAGACAGAACAGGACCTGGCGGTGTACCAATATGTATATTACAAATATCTCTAAACAAACACACATCTAGCTATTCTACACTAAAAAAATACAATATAATGTAAATATCTACTATGCAGAACGTGTTGTACTTAGAAGTGACTATGACCACCTCGATAATTAATCTAATTAATCTAAAACTATATAAGTATCGGACTTATATGTGGCCATAGAACCCCACCCGTAATAGCACCGAAGATATATCCGTGCAGTACTTACATAAAGACTTATAATTATAAGTCAATACTTGTGAAACTAGTTCTACAAACTAGATATACAAAAGTATTTCCACAGTATTACGAGTATCTTTAGATATAAATAGAAAAGGGAAACCGAAACATAACGTAATAGAACTAAATATCCTTTGCATTTAAGCAGGTATAAATGTACCTACGTAAAGGGGTTCTTTCAATTCTCTGCTACGTTTGTGTCAATCATTCTCTTAGCTTTATATTCTAAGCTTATTAATAACGGAGATTTTCATAATTTTGTATCCCACACATGCTTACGAAACATCAATCTAATCAAAGGTAAAAATCCGCACTCTTGCTCACTTTAATTGGATTAAAGAAACATGTATCTAATTGACATGGAAACAGTTTTTTTTTATTTAAAGAAAATCAAGATAGTAACTTTAGCATCTGATAAGAACTTCAACTTAATAGTAATCATATGCAACCTGGTGTGTTTTCCCATACTATATGAATATGTCGTTTTAGTTAACAGCTCATTGTGTGGTCCTCTTCGCCATTCGCAATTCAAGTCTGTCGATTTCTTTGAACAATCAGGGACAGTTATTTGGATTTAAACAACTCAACCGTAAAGGGCCCAGTATAAATTACAGGAAAAAAACAATGCATGTCCATCGTCGGATAACATCAAATGTGTTTGTAATTGCTTCGAAACAAGAGAAAAACTCGGCCAGCTTCGCTTTTCGTCCGGTTTCTAAAGCTCGGGCAAATAAACTGTAATTCAGTGGTTGTCGTGTGTTGCTGTATATCATATTTGTTTTTCACTCATTATTTTGTACATACATTAGTTTTCTCGTTTGAATTGTTTTACATTTGTCATTTCTACATACTTTGCAGAGACTACCTATTGTGTTCATTATCGATTTGTTCTCGTCTTGAACATGCATCAAATATTTGCCACTGGATGTTGACAAACCATACCCGATCGATCAATTATTAAACAATAACATGTTAATACTTCTCAAGGATTAGAAATAATTTTACAAAAAAGACCAATTATACATCAATACATATTCATAACTCGGTTAATCATCGTGGATATTGAAACGAAGCCGGGGAACTGTCTCTGGCCCTCAACAAGATTTTATATCTATTAGACAGCAACCCAACAACATTTCCATTAATCTAGATCTAGGTTAGGGTTCGGCCTATGCTTTTGCTTTAAAACTTCACAAATATAATTATGTCCGTCTTATTTTAGTTTTATTAGATGTATTACTTACCAGTTTATGCTACCAGTTTATTAATGTTTTAAACCTGTGTATTCAAGAACTATTATATCTAATGGTTATAATACCCAGACATCTACTGTCAAACAGTTGATAAAGAGTGACTAGTCTGCTCTTACGACTAAATAAGATGCTAACCTCTAACCTTGACCGCAGTCAGACTTTCATAGTAGAAGACTATCTATACTAGCAGGTGACCTAGTCTTGTTCGTCACAAGACAGAACAGGACCTAGCGGAGTCCAATAAAAGTTATCGAGGATTTTCAATGAATTTACAGGAGAAGTCACAAATTCAAGGGTTCTGGTAGAAGTTCGGTATCCTATTTAAATCCAATCGGTTTCATACCACAAGCATCAAGCTGCATCTCGAATGGAATATCTCTCAGTATATTCAATTCTAACTCAAATATGAAGAATAATCCTAATCTATCTTTATAGTAAGTCTCCGAGTAAAAGCTACTACTTGTAAATATGTCTGGAGTTAAACAATGAATAAATGTAGAACAGACCGACGTACAAACTGTAACTAGTCTGACCTGATAATAGGGGTCGTTTCAAGCACGAGACAACAAACGTTAAGTCAAACTAGTTCTCAATTTCAAGACCAGTAAATTAACGATACCAACAATTTAATTATTAAGAACAAGAGTGTAAATCACTGAAAGATTAACCATAGTAGTCTTGTTCTGTCATGAAAATGCTGATACGGAAACTGTCTGTAGGAAAGAGAGAAAAAAATTTCATCAATTCAAACTGACCTACCAAAATTTCAGAATAGACAGGTATCATATATCAAACCATTAAAGTTAATTCTCAAGGGAAATGGGCTGATGTCTAGGTAATTTCCTACACAAAGGGGAGTAACAAGGAGTAATTTTCATCACAAAACTTAGCTCAGGCCAGGAACAAGCTTAAGGCTTTTATCTGCAATAAAATAATTCAGTAAAGTACAAGATAACTTTTATTAAACAACATACAATTGTTATTAGACAATATTATACAGCTGTGTCTCAAGTACATGTATTATTTTGTAATTCAATGGTTTCTAATTCAGCAATGTCTCTATATTGCTCAGACCACAAATGTAAGCGTTTTTACATCATTGTGTAAAGACTCATTCTGCCATTCTGCTCATGGTGTGCATTGAAAACTCGCTTTACGTTTTAATACTTTAAATTTATGTCTTTAAGCTCAAGTCATGGATATGAGACACGAACGAAAATGTCCATAATAATGACCCCGAACTTTAATCTTTATCAAGCAATCTAGAAATAACTTTAACTTAAACAACCGACAAGCTGAACAGTTTATCGAATCTAGATATTCGCAATTTGACAACTTTTATTCAGTATAAAGAACTATTCAAAACTCAGCTCATAATTTTACTCAATTAACCTGCGAACCGCGTTCTAAAAAACTACGTCTCAACACGTAAATATTCAAAGTTTCTGCTTAAATTTTCAACGCAAACCCGAACAAAACTAGTAGCTTTTAGTCCAAAAAATATACACTCAAATGGGAGGGTGACTTCTTACCTAGAAAATGTCGAAATACACATTTTCGTCAATACACTAAATATAACACAAAAATAGCGCGAGATTCTTCACCGAGACCATTTAAAAAATCGCGCACATGGATGAAACTTCCTTTTATTACCTATACGTCTACAAACCAGTGAATCTCAGCTGGAAATGATCTCCAGAACCAGCTAAATTTCCCCGAATTTAATAGAGCTCCTGATTGGTTGAGAAGAGAAACCATGTTGAATGCTAATGCGATGTTTGTAACGTCACTAAAATTTATGAATGAAAATTTCGAAAAATAATTAAATAATAATTATCAATCTTTCTGAGAAAACAATTAAAATTACTTAGGATGAAATAAATAAATGAACCAAAGACAGTGACCCACAAATGTTACATCATCCATTTCCCACAGAAGAGATATGTCTGCATATCTGGCATATTCCATGTTTAATTAGATACGCTGCTATACAAAACTTATATTAATGTGGTCTCATGAGTACTTCCAATTAATACTATTAATATCTCCTCCTGAAATATACAAATAATTATAACGTGAGGGTACCCAAACTGCACCTATTTTGACAGTTTTTTTCATCTACGTTTTATTATGATCCAGACAAAAGTTTCCATTCTGTGTTAATTTTGTAGGCCTATTCTTATTTACTATATAGTTACACCAGTATAAATTTGAATACGAATTGAATCATAGTAAACTGAACTTGAACCGACCTCCAAACGATCCATTATTCTGTAATAAGGAGTACCCAAATTGCATCCATGCTTAAATTCACATCCCTAAAAATTGAATCACAGATGTTCTGTTCTATTTCTTCAAATATTTAGAACAATTTGACATTATTTCGTGCTTAATATTCATTTTTTTTAGAAATGGATGCTTGAAAGATATTTTGTTTGCTCATTTTTAAAATGACTTTTGGGGTACGTCGCATGACGACGTTTCCGCAGATTTTACGTTTTCGATGAATGGTTCATCTATTGATATATACTTTGAACGTTTTGTGTATATCTAAACATGTTTACCTATGTTGAAAGACGTGAATAGTTTCAAATCATAAAATTACAAATGATTTAGTCTCAAAGAAAACTTGCAAGATTTCCGTAGCTCTTTTGTTGAATAGGTGCAATTTTGGTACTCGGTGCAATTTGACGCTACATGCTGAAAAATAATGACTTACCTCAGTAACAGTCACAGATACACAATGCAGATTATTGCGCGGTAAAATATTTAAAAAGGGAAGTCCAAAATAAATTCCCAAATTAACTTTCACTTTCACTTTCAGTTTGAATATCTATGAAATTACTAGTCTACGAAAACGACCCATTGAATATGTTCTGTGCAACTTTACTTACTCTGGGCTTTAGAAATTCAAATTTATAGAGAACGAAACATCTGACTGGTCAAATTAATGACAAATAATGTTATAAAACGAAAATATAAACCAAACCATACAGTTTGCCTTTGACCTAATCATAGATGTGGGTTTATACATCTATGGCCTAAATATGTCTTTTTAATATTCAAATTCTCCTCATAAATTCAGCCTATTTTTTTTTTAATGTTATCTTTCTACAGGGTTTAATAAGAGGCAAGTTAAGACGTAGATTGGGTTTGCTCGGGGTAAATTTTTATTTTTATGATGATAACAAAATATTACAACAATCTCTGAATCGGCAAACACGTCCATGAAAAACACATCTAGCTATTCTACACTAAAAAGAATACAATTTAATGTAAATATTTAGTATGCAGAACTTGTTGTACTTAGAAGTTACTATGAGCAC
This sequence comes from Mytilus coruscus, assembly GCA_017311375.1. Lineage (NCBI taxonomy): Eukaryota > Metazoa > Mollusca > Bivalvia > Mytilida > Mytilidae > Mytilus > Mytilus coruscus. The sequence continues at coordinate 74,991,401 of CM029598.1, read as the reverse complement.
CTCGATACATACTATACAAGTATCGGACTTATATGTGGTTATCATATAGTACCCCAAGGGTGACTGTGGAATAGAAAATGGTCACTACAGGTCTTCTTCCGACCGGCAGTAAAACTCTTGCCAAAGTAGGGCGTCCGTTTGGCTGTGCGGGATGTATCAAGTACGCAGCCACGTCCGGTTAGAATGGGGACGTTAAATCCGATGCCTCGTGTAGAGAGTGTCACGCTTTCTGCACGTTAAGAACCCTTGCAACAACTCTTTGAGGGGTCCGTAGGTGGCCTGTTGCAAGGCTAAATTTCTGTCCCTATCCAATATACCCTCATTTTCCCGTGGCAGTCCAAATTTTCCCGACCTGCAACCCAGTTGACCCCTCTTACCGGACCTACCTATTGTATTTATTGTTAATTTGTTCTCGTCCTGAACATGCATAAAATATTTGCCACTGGACGTTAAGCAACCAACAATCAATCAATCATATAGTACCCCATTCGTAATAGCGCCAAAGAAATATCCGTGCAGTACTAATTTCTAAGTAAAGGGACTTTTCAAATCTCTGCTTAGTTTGTGTCAATCATTTTCTTCACTTCATATTCTATGCTTAATAGTAACAGACATTTTTGTAATTTTGTACACATGCTTACGAAACATCAATTTGATTAATTTCAAATTAACGCACTTTCACTCTGTTTCATTTGATTTAAGAAACGTGTATTTAACTGACTATTAAAACTATCGACTGATTTATAGATCTGCATTCCCTCACTCGCAAAAAAAAAAAAAAAACACCTCAACATGAGGATTTAATGTTACAGAAGAAAATGTTTATGACCTCAGTTGTTTTGTGTTCTTTTATCTCTCTTCAATTCAAAAAAAAATATTATGCAATCGAAATTCTTGCTCCAAAGAAATTAACGGAATTTGTGTGTTTCTAATTTTGTTGTTGATGAATTTATCCGTAATCAGCTAACTATTGTACAAATAACAGGTATATTAGTAATTTGATGGTTTATTTGAACTTCTTCAAATAAAGTGTCTTGTGGTACTCCGCTTTTATATTTAGCAAACAGTATTGTTATTATTTCTTTTATGTAACAGCTCATTGTGTGGTCATCTTCGCGGTTCTTGTTTAAAGTGTCTTTGAAAAATCAGAGACAGCTATTTCGATTTTAAAACTAAACCGGTAAAGTGCCGGGTATAAATAACAGTATAAAAACAATGTATATCCCAGCAAACACAAAAATATGTTTAATGTTATTAGATGTCATGTCGAACGTCATGCAAATATCGCAAAAAACGTTAGAAAAATATAAAAGTGTATGGTTGGATAAACATTGCAAAACATTTTCTAAAATATTTCCTAAAATATTGGCATGATATAATTAAAATATTGTCAAGAAGTATCATGATAATGTGAAAACAATGGCGTATAAAACATTTTGATAATCTTTTCAAAAATATTTTCTCGAAACATTTTCTAAACGTTTGAAAAACATCATGAACATCAAATAATGTTATAAAACTGTTTTGGGGATATTTGCTTTCAAGTGCCTGAAAATGTTTTGAAAATGTTTTGAGAAGATGTTTTTGGTTGATATCTATATCATACATGTATCAATATAAAATTTTCTGTCCTTAAATTGAGTTTTCAGCTTTTTAATATAACAAATCATTAGTTTAGTAGATACACAGTGATTCATTATATATACAAACAAGAATAAATCAGTTGTTTTGCTAAACATATGATAATTCACAATTCACAGCATCCGAAAACAGAAAGTATATACAATTTTGACATATCCAAAATGTCAGACACAACTCATCATGGTTAAGCCACTAACCAAATATGAAGTCATTCTGTTCAGCAGAATTACCGATAGAAGTCATGAAAAGTTTGTGTCCATTCAACATACGGAAATATAAGCAAACAGGAGACAGGTATATGAGTGACAGATACAAAAATGCTCACACACCACAGTTCATCACTATAAAGCAGCTCACCAAAAAGAACTCATCCTGTTCAGTAGTTTTGGGAAAAACAGTAATGAAAATATTTGTTGGACAAAGATAGATGATCAAACAGGCATTGCAATAAAGCCCACATTCCTACTGAAATGCCAATGATATAATGTTTAGTTTTCACTCTAAGCCTTTATTACCTATCTTGTACACATCATGCACATGTCATTCTGAACATGCATGAAATATTTGCCACTGGACGTTAAGCAAACATCAATCAATCCATTATACACATATTAAAGTTGAGGTTACAATGACTTTAAATTGTGTCACAAATTCAGATTTTTCAAAAACTCCTCTAACTAAACAAAAATGTTCTAATAGGATTACATCCAAACTCAATAATTGGCTTAAGAGACAAAGAGCAAAACACTATTTTCCATCAATTATTTGATTTATTTAACAATACGTTTGAAAAATTCAGAATCACTTGGAACATGTGGAATGTCTTGTAGTGTCTTATATCTTTTTCTTGTTGTGCCATGCTTCTGAAAAAAATTATAAAAACAAAAATTATTAATCTTACATTTATACATAAACTTCTTAAATATTCCTCTATTAGAAAACGAATCAAGATGCCTGAAGGACACACCCCCTCCCCTTAAAAGTTTTGAAACAAATAACAAGTAGTCTTGCAATGAAGATATTGACAAATTCTAAAATAGCATCTATCTTATCCTTTAAACAATACATGTATATATATAGCATTTAACAGGATCAAATATACAATGTACAGTACAGATGAAAACCTTTTCATTCAATCCATAAAGCCTTTTAAGGGCTTCATTGCCTTTCATTAAAGCTGAACTTCATTTTGTTATAAGAAAGAAATTTTTTAATTGAAACGACAGATGTGTCCAGTCAAGAGCCTGATATTTTATATACTCGTTGATTAATGTCCATCATTTTTTTGGTGTACTGTTTTATATAAATCAGGGTTTTGGTTTTCTTGTTTTCTTTGTGGTTGGGGGTTCATTTTATCATGTAGGGGTCTTTAAAGCCAGCTACATTTAACATCTAATTGTCTTTTTAATTGTTAAAATCCGTAGTGTGACATAGTTTATAATTTGTTATTTGTATCTAAGGGCATACGATACAGTACTAGTGGTAGAGGCAAATAATAACTTATCCAAGTTTTACGCATTGCTAATAATATAACTCAAAGTGAAACTTCCGGAAAACACACAGATAGATATAGGAAGATGTGGTGTGAGTGCCAATGAGACAACTCTCCATCCAAATAACAATTTATAAAAGTAAACCATTATAGGTCAATGTACGGCCTTCAACACGGAGCCTTGGCTCACACCGAACAACAAGCTATAAAGGGCCCCAAAATTACTAGTGTAAAACCATTCAAACGGTAAAACCAACGGCCTAGTCTATATAAAAACGAGAAACGAGAAACACGTATAAATTACATAAATAAACGACAACTACTGTACATCAGATTCCTGACTTAGGACAGGTGCAAACATTTGCAGCGGGATTAAACGTTTTAATGGTACCAAACCTTCTCCTTTTCTGAAACAATAGTATAACATCACAACATAGAAAACACACGATAAAATATCAATTGGAAGGCTTAACTCAATCAAAAACGTAAATTAACACACTATGAACGAATAAATTCGATCTGTGATACCTGATGTTTATATTTGAAATCATTTTCAAAGGAAAGCATAATGTTGTTTATCATGTTTAAGAAAGCACACTGTTGGACTAAAAGCTTGATTTAAATAAACAACTTGTTTCTATTTTGTCACCAAAAAATAATTTATTTAAAAATCCAGAGATCTTTTCTGTATTGTATGCCCTTAATCTTTAAGTTTGTGTACTGTTTTATGCGAAAAGTTTGAATTAAAATGTGAATATGAAATGACAGTAATCTTCTATGAAAATCTTACCAGGTACTTCAAAAAAATTGTTTTCCTCCTGAATGGTTGTGGACATTCCAAAGTACCAGTACCTCTTCCAAATTGTAAACCTGCATATTGAACAAGTCCTTTGTGGCTTGTCTTATAGCTCCTGTCATGCCTGTTAAAAATAAAAGATAATTACATTTTGCATGTGTATAAATATAATTTAAGCAACAGCTTATATTAACTTGCTTGTAACTCAAGTCTTAAATAGCCTTGTAATATTCATTAAGGGAAATTTTAATTTACTGTATTGCAAATAAATCCTTGCATGTGTACGCTGATTTTACTATAAAATAAAATTCTCCATTATACAGCCAAAAAAAAGTTTTTTTAAATCAGTGATGTTTTTATAAAATTTTAATTAATTTTAAAACATTCTGCTAACATGGCTAAGGCGGCCACAAATTATGGGCAGTGCCATGATATTTGACTGAAACAACTCAAGCTGAACAGGCATATTGCTCAAACGACATGGCCTAAACGTCACAAAAGCAACTTCACACTGAATTTTATGCCATTTACATGTAGGATGGACACTAGGTTTTGTGACTACTTGTAATAGACTATTTTCATATATAACTGACTTTTGACTCATGAGTGTATAACTTTTAGACAGGTTACTTACTCTGATGAAGGACATTCTTGTACTCGGTTGAGTTAATGAAAGAAAACCTATTTGAATTAAAGTCAAGCTTACAATCGGTGCAATTTGGAAAAAATAACTGGTTTATTCATTTTGTCATAGACATGATAGAAAACACAAAACCGTTATTTATCTGGTGCTTAGTGTTAATGTTACTTGTTTTTGTGCTTCGGAACAGTCTATTGAGTCATGCCGTTTGCAACAGTTGCTGGTGGTTTATGTCTGTCATTTTAGTTTTCATAACGTTATAATGTTATAAAGTTAGGCCGTTAGTTTTCTTGTTTCAATTATGTTGGAGAACACATTTTGTTTTCCAAGCCTTTAGAATTCGACTATACGGTATGGGTTTCCTCATTGTTGAAGGCCGTACAGTGACCTATAATTTCTTATATCTAAGTCATTTGAATTCTGGTGGATAGCTGTCTCATTGACATTGGCAATCAAACACAAGTCACATCTCCTTATGTTTATATCAATGGACAATTCAAATTCATTGTTGGTAACGAAGTTGCTAGAACAGTGGCGGATTTAGGGGCCCCAACCCCTTATAGAGCTACATATAAGATAAATGCATAGACTATTTACAAGTATCATTCCAAACGTTGGCCTGCCAGCCAGGGGCCCCTCTTTTTCAAAATCCTGGATCCGCACCTGTAGAAACAGATGTATTGGTTCCGAATATGATTGAAACACAAAAGGAATGCACAAGATTCATCTTAGGAGTTTAATCATTCTTACCAAGTGAGTAACAAGCAATATTCTTCGCTCTCTTTGTTGATATTCTTTGTCTTTGTCTTAAATTTTAAATTTCAAATTGCATTTCCGCAAAATTGGTTCCCCACATGTGATAAAACAAAACAGTCGACTTCTGCACCATTTCCGGAAAAGGTCGGTTGCATAACGCTACGAATATGGAATTAAAGAGGGCAGTTACATTTCATCGACAGTTTTCATTTTTAATTTCTAAAATATACACGAACGAATCAAATAAACATTAAACAACACATCTTGTAGGTTATCTACGTGCATAAATAAACGTATTGGTAATTCTACTACAGCCAGATTATTTAACAAAATGCACGTGGATATCCACAAATTTTCCGTGCAATGCCAAAAAATGACTAACCTGTTTTAGATTAACTTCTCAAAATACTATACGGTCAACAGTGAACGGGAGAACCTTTAGCTCTCCTTTTCCTGTGATATTACCTGAAAACTCAAAACCTAATATATGTGGTAACTTGAACCCAACCTAAGTGTGGTATTCAATATGTGGGACAGACGGGACGAGAGTATTACAAAAGAAATCAAGAACATCTCTACCGCTTTCGTAGACCCAAAAATTCAAACGTTTAGTATATCAACATTTAAATAAGCATAATCACAATCTTAAATATATAAAATTCCAACCCCTCGAAACCGTTCAGAAACAACCAGGAGAATCACACAAGCTGTTTGAAAAATCACGCGAAGTTCGCGAATTGTTTTGGATAAAAGACTTCAAACAGCTTATCCTCTCGGTCTCAATGACAAAATATTAGGGCAGGGAACATATCTAAAACTTCTATCGATGTCATTAATATTGTTGATAAACGACTTAGAAATAATAGGTCTCATGGTAAACGCAAAACCGTAATCAACGTATTAAACATCGTATAAATTATACACTTGCTGATCTGTTATCTATAATAAAGAATAATGGTAGACATCAAGTATTATGCAAACTGGGTCAGATACCTATAAGTAAATTATATGCTATTTTTCTGGAGTGTGATAAAATTTCTTTTTTTAGCCTGTTTTATGAATACACCCGTATTATTACAGCCTTTTGTCATCACAGGCTATTTCCTAGTATTGATAAACCTGAAAATCATAAACGACATTTTCTTAAATTAAAATATATAAATAGAGGTATTGATTTTATTAATTTGTCTAGCATATTCAATGACTCTTCCGTATATAGCTTAATACCTCCCTATTTTGATAATATAGAACAACCCATTATTTCGTATTCTTATAAAAACCGAGCAGAAATTTGATTTTTAATTATACGTCAATTACATCAGACGTCAATATAGAAAAGAATGATCCTTCCACTTGAGACTGCGAAACATCTAGTTTTATATATGTTCCCTATGGTCATATTATTACAGGAGACCTCAACATCGTCGAAGACCGTGAGGTCATAACTTTTCTAAAGAAAGGACCGAAATACCGTCCTCCATCTATAATAGATTGGAAACAGTGTCGTCAGGTCATTAAAGACGCTCTGTCTGCCTACTGTAAAATTGGTGCAAACGTGAAAAATCGGATAAAAATCTTTAGACAGTTATTTGAATAAAATTATTAATACTGTTAATATTCGAATATCTCATTTAGAAAACAATTCTGAAATTAATAATAGGATCCATGATATTCCCATTTCAAGAATAAAATAAACTCAAGGTACTCGCAGAGCGGTTTGTGTTCGTACCGGCAGACAAGGCAGCCAATAATGTAGTGGTGGTGTGACGCATATACTACACGGAAGTTCTTCAAAACGAAATTATCAATTCCTCTACATTCAGGTCCGTTCGCACCACAGAGAGTCAAATCGTTAACAAGCATACCACTGCCACTACCCAACTTAAAGCATCTTCCGAACATTTGAAAGTCCCTACCATGTACTGGTTACCGAAATTACACAAAAACCATTTAAATTCCGTTTCATTTCCGCATCGAGTAAGTGTTCTACTACTAATCTATCAGTTCTTCTAACTACCTCCTTACTACTATCAAAGAACTGGTTATTAACTTTGTAATAAAGCTTATGAAAATAATGGTATTAATTATTTTTGGAGTGTTAAAAATTCTTTAGAGGTTTTAGATAAAATGCATGCTTTTGATGGTCCTTATAATTCTGTTGACAGTTATGATTTTCTACTCTGTACACTACACTTCCACACAATCTTATAAAGAAAAAGTTTTTGTATTTGATAAAATGGTCTTTCGAAAATCTCATTGTAATTTTATTTGCTGTAACTCGTTTAAAGCCTTTTTCTGTAACGAAAAGGAAAGTATGCTAGATACACTTACTGGAAATGTGAGGATATGATTGAAGCTTTAAATTTTCTGCTAGATAACATTTATGTACGTTTCGGCGATAAAGTGTATCGTCAGGTAGTAGGTATTCCTATGGGCACTAACTGTGCCCTTTAATAGCAGATTTATTTCTATATTGCTATGAATCTCAGTTTATGACCAAACTCAGTAAAGACCCATCATTGTTATATTTAGTTGATACATTCAACAATACCTACCGTTATCTGGATGATATTTTTCGTTAAATAATCCAGAGTTCTCTAAATATACTTCCGAAATTTACCCAAAAGAACTTATTTTAACTAAATCTAACATAAACAGCAGCAGTTGCCCTTTTCTAGATTTAGACATTTCAATTTCTAACGGGAAACTACATACTAAAATTTACGACAAAGAGACGATTTTCATTTCCTATTGTTAATTTTCCATTTTAGACGTTGATGTGCCTTTGGCTCCATCATACGGTACTTATATATCCAAACTCGTTCGGTATGCCCGTGTGTGTTCTGATGTCATAGATTTTAACGAACGTAATCAATGCATCACTGGGAAATTATTGTGTCAGGGATTTCGATACCATAAATTACTTAATGTTTTACTAAATTCTTTCATAGATACAAAGATTTGATTAGTAAATTTGGCTGTACCTGTAGAAAACTTTTTAAAATGGTATTTCACATCCTAAATTTTACGGTAATATTGTACTTAAAGCGAGGAAATCACTATGTGATCCGTGAAAACTCATCGAACCTTTAAACAAACTTATAACATGTATAAGTAAGGGTTATCGTACCAATATTGTAATTAGATCTCTGAATATAGTTTACATTGGCACTAATATCGATTTTGTCATTAGCAAATTAAAACATAACTAAGTTGTATCTTCTTTTGAGGCGGGATGTTTAGAGACACACACGTTAATTTTATCTCTTAAGAAGTAGCTCCTCACTATCCTACTACCTGTCGATACATTTATTTTTGGCATTGCACAAGTCATGTCTTCTCTGACTGTTCATGACGTTAAAATACTAAATCCCTGGGATGTGTTTTAGTTGATTTTAGTCTCTGATGCATAATTTTTTATCATTAATTGTTTTTGGCTTTTAACTAGCTGTCAGTAACTGCGAGTACTCTCAAATCGTACTTTCTTGTTAATTCGACCTGTTGATACTATTTTAATACTTTTTGTTATTTTATATTGGTATGGATCTTGTCTGTATACCAGCTTTGATTATTTGGAATATCTACTAATTTTCACTTCTTCATACTACATTTGTATGAACATCAAGATTATTCTCCTTTAATCTGTACAGGAAGTTTTATTGTTGATATTTACCCTTATGTATCTAGTGTTAAATTAGGTATTTATATGACAGACCTTTCTTGGTATTCCTAATTATTGGAAGATTTTATATAGACAGAAAAGTATACCTAAAACGACAAAGTTATTTTTCATTTACCTGTATATATTATGAAAACCGGTTTTTCAAAAGTTATTATTATCTAAGGGTTAAATATTTCTCGATGGTGTCTTGCCATGGCTTTATTTGGACTTGTTTGTTTGCTTTTTGGCCTTGAATGTTTGTCCCTAATATTTTATTAACTATGTATTTACTTTCAGGTATCACAGATCGAATTTATTCGTTCATAGTGTGTTAATTTACGTTTTGATTGAGTTAAGCCTTCCAATTGATGTTTTATCGTGTGTTTTCTATGTTGTGATGTTATACTATTGTTTCAGAAAAAGGGAGAAGGTTTGGTACCATTAAAACGTTTAATCCCGCTGCAAATGTTTGCACCTGTCCTAAGTCAGGAATCTGATGTACAGTAGTTGTCGTTTGTTTATGTAATTTATACATGTTTCTCGTTTCTCGTTTTCATATAGACTAGACCGTTGGTTTTACCGTTTGAATGGTTTTACACTAGTACTTTTGGGGCCCTTTATAGCTTGTTGTTCGGTGTGACCCACGGCTCCGTGTTGAAGGCCGTACATTGACCTATAATGGTTTACTTTTATAAATTGTTATTTGGATGGAGAGTTGTCTCATTGGCACTCACACCACATCTTCCTATATCTAATTAAAGAAAAGTAATTGTTTATAAATACATTATCTCTTAACTTAAAGTTGACTCTTTGAATTTTGATATTAGAGTAAATAAAATAGGCTGACTTCATGATTAAAGTATTGATAAAATTTATTACTAGTGTTATTTAACTTATACTGGAAAAAAATCAACTAGCTAATTCCATAAAATGTTGTTTGTGGGATTTTGAACAAAGTTTGAATAAAATGTTATTTTTATATCCGTAAAATGTTGAATAAAATATCAGTATGAATATTAAATAAAGTGTATGTCAAAATATTTTATAGAAAACATTTAGCCGATATCTTTCAGATGTTAAATGTAAAACATTTAAATTAAACGTTATAAAACATTTTATGTCAATAGCAAAACTATATTTTCTGCAAAACATTTTAAGCAGAATGTTTTTGGGATATTATTCACAGATACATATAAGCTAATGCCAACAGGCGCAATAGCGGTAATACAACTATAATTCAAATTCAAATTCAAATCTTTATTACCATAAAACTACATATTTATAGTATGTGACACAACATAAAATAGAAATAAACAATAACAACAAGATCATTAATATACACAATAGAAGTAAATATTTCAAGAGTCCCCTGTCCTCAGTTCAATAGACTGTTTTAAAAAGGATCCTAGCTTATTTAACTGAATGTGTGATCTTGGGTTGAGTATATATGTAATTTTATCCATGTCATTTAAATTTGTAAAGTGTATATTCTCATTTCTCAAAAATCAAAATAAACTTTTCTATTATTACTGTTACTATTATAATATAAAAGAAATGGATTTCGTTTTCAATTTTTTGCAGTTTTGCATAATCTTTTTCTCTTGGTATTTTAAGGCATTTTCCTTTTCTAATAATAAATTGTGGTCACTTATTCTAAATTTCGTTATCAGTTTTCTAAATTCAAATTTTTCTTCTGTATTATTTAGTTTTACCCTCTTGAAATATCAAAATATTTAGAAAATTGACTTTTATATTTAATTGAAGATTCTGTTTTATTATATTGCTCTTTATAACACTGAAAAGTTGTTTTCAAACACCTGTTTTCATTAGTTTATACAAAAGACCTATTCTCCATACAGAATCAAAAGCTTCACGGAGGTCAACAAAACAAATATATAACCTCTTTTTCCTTTTATGTATGTATTTATCAATTAAAGATTTTAATACAAAAATGCTGTCAGAAGTCCGATGGTTTTCTCGCAAACCAAACTGATTTTCACTGAGTTGCCCGTCTATAATTTTATCCAATCTGTTATTTAAAACTGGAAGACAGTTAATTAAAGAAATACCTCTGTTAATATTAAGATCATTCAGGTCTCCTGATTTATGAAAAGCTATCACAAAAGATTTTTCCATGTATTTGGATATTTACCTGTTTTCAAAATAAGATTAAAAGTTTCAGAAATGACTTTCCTATCACTGGATATGTATATTTAATAATTTCATTTAAAATTCTGTCTGGTCCTGCTGATTTTCCAGTTTTTAATTGGGAAATTACTTGTTTTAATTTCTGAAAAGGTAATAGGTTTATCTGTTTCTTTTAATATTCCAATTTTTGTCCAAGTTACTTTAAAAGTTTCAATGTTTTTGGAACTCAATATCTACTGTTGGAGGATTTCCTGGTTTTGGATACGTGTAATTATATTTTCTTATTCCTTATAAATTTCAGGTATTTCTTCTCCGTCATCTTTTAATTTTAATGATTTTAATATTTTCCTATATTCTTTTGGATCTTTACCTATTTTATGTGTTAATTAGTCATATATCTTTTGTTTATAATCTCTTCTTCTTTTTAACAGCTTTTTTAGTTGTTTACAAAGTAGAAAATATTTTATTTTCAGAAAGTTTGGTCTGGTCTATGTTTTATTTTATATCCTAATGCATTTATTTCTCTTTAGTCTCATAAATTACTTCATCTGACCATGTTTGTTTGTATTTTTTTCTTGAGTTGATACGGTTTAGTTATAGTTTTATAAGCAGCAATTGAAATATACCCCAAAAAAAATGTTCTTTGCATGTTTGTAACTCTTAATCTATTACATCCCTTTTAACATTTTCTCTTATTAATGCGTCAACTAATGAATTTTTTAATTTTCGAATCATTTGTAAGATTTCATTTGTTGCCATTTTTTTTTTCATCTATTACTTTCTTTTTATTAAAATTTAATAAGCAGTCTATGTTTAATCTGTACATGATCTGACAAATATGTAAAATTATGTGTCTTAAATTATTTCACTGAGGACAGGAGTATGTGTATTTAGAGTTAAATCGTGATTTCTTCTATCAAGGTTATTACCGGATTTGTATCCATCTGGTATAATATTTTACCATCAAATAAGTTAATATGAGGAGAGTCTTTTCAATATAATCTGGATTTTTGCTGTCCCTGCATTAAAATCTCCTATAAGCAGTATTTTACCTTTATTCGAAAAGGAGCATATTTCTTGTTCAAGATATATTAAATCATAATGATGTTCAATGAATATCTTCAGATTTGTTTGTGTTTTAAGTAAACGAAACTACAAGAGGATCTGCATGGGGTTCTTTTATTTTATTTTATTTATTGTTTGTCCATTATTCCTTTATTTATATATAAGCATCCCATTTTCTATTTTCATTCATTTTAATGGTTTTCTTTTTCCTATTTCTAACCTCCCCATCCATTTGTTCTGTGGTAACGGCTCATTATTATCTTTTCTGTAAACCCCAACCAGACCGTTATACAAGGAAAATAATAAGAATATAAGAACAAACAAATCTGTTCCGTCTAAGGGCAATAACTAAAATGATAGTTTTGGTTCTTTCAGCACTTTTTAAAATTATATAACCGAAGAGTTGAAAGATGAGAGCAATTTCAATAAATTGAATATTCCAAAGGGAAACACATCAAAATATTTGATCGGCACTGATTTTCGAAATTGTCCTAGACAGTGCTGTTCTATACCTTTGATATGGATTTGATAAAAAGCAAAAAATCTGGCAAAATTTCGCAATCCATGTGAGAGCACTTACAATGCAAATGTCAACATAATTAATGTACAAGGGCATAACTCTTTTTTTTTTTTTTTTAATTGATCGTCACTGATTTTCGAACTCGTCCGAAACCTTGCTGATATGAACCTTCAATATAAGTTTCGTAAAAATCTGGCAAGAATTGTACACGTGAGAGCGCTAACGATGCAATTTTCCATATAATTAATGTTTCCAAGGGCCTAACTCTTTAAAGCATAGCTGATTGGCACTGATTTTTGAACTCGTCCGAGACATATGCTGATATGAACCTTCAATATAGGGTTCATAAAATGTGGAAAAAATTGTACATGTGAGAGCGCTAACGGTGCAATTTTCCATATAAAATGTTTCAACAGGACATAACTCTTTCAAAAATAGTTGATCGACACTGATTTTCTAACTCGTCCGAGATATTGCTGATATAAAGCTATAATATAAGTTTTATAAAAATCTGGCAAATATTACCAAGAGCGGACGGACCACAATTATACGCGAGATATTATATCATATAAATACACATCTATCAACACGTAAAATATTATCCCTCCTAGATAAAAAAAAATCAAAGTACTGAAGTGACCGCAAGTTTTGTTGGATGATGAATAAATGACAGGCGGTAATGTGATACCTGCCAGACAGATATGTACACCTTACAATTATTCAATGCACATGATATAAATGACTTATTCATCCGCAAACATAAGTTTTCGGTATGTGTAACTTAATTTATATATTATTGCTGATATATACATGTATATATATATATATGTATCTTGTTTTAAATGTTTGTTTGTGGTGAGCCTTTAATAAACTGTAAACGAACATTGATACGCATTTGTAGTTGTAAATTAATTAATCTGATTCCAAACAAGGTTACAATTTCACTTGTCTGTGTATCAATGACGTGGTTATTGATCTGACAAGATGTACTACATGTAGTATATGAAGACAATGCATCTGATGAAGACAGTCACGATGTGGTGAATATTAACAGGCTAACATTTCTGTAAAGTGTGTATTGCTTTGTCATGTTCTGTATGGTGAGTATTGACATCTTTATTCCTTTAAAATTGTAATAATGTTTGTTTTTTTTTTGTTTTTTTTTTTTTTTTTTTTTTTTTTTTGTTTTTGTTTTTGTTTTTGTTTTTGTTTTTTTTTTTGTTGAAATAATAATTATTTTCACGTTTTGAATTCAAATGTCTTGTAATTTTATTTAAAGAACGCAAGTATTTATTTACTTGTTATATTTTGATTGTGTTGTTTCTTTTACAAATATGGAGTTACTGCCAATGAGACAACTATCAACCAAAGTTCAAAATAAAGTGAACGCCAGCAATTACAAGCAAATTGCCTTCTTCTTCTCATTTAAAAAAAAAAAAAAAAATACCGTATTATAAGGCTTTAAAAATCCCAGCATGAAAAATATAAAACAATTAAATTAAGAAAACTAACGGTCTTCTTCATTACAACATTTGCACTTTAAATTTGGTGCGTGTCTACATGTATCCAAAGCGCTTTTTGTTAACCCTTATCTGAGGAACCCTTAACCCTACAACAGTGATAGCCAGAAGCTGTATGAAAAGTACCAGAAAACTTGAGGAACTGTAGAACTGACAGACGCATAAAACGAAGATTATAATCCATAGACGGTCAATTTTGGCTTTGGAAGTTAAAGGAAATGTCTTCATGCTTTAATCATGTTAATATATGTTATCGAAAACAACTCATTAAATGTTATCTTTTACATTTGGTAACATATCAAAACGTTAATTGTCTAAACTAATAAGAAAACCAAAGAAGCCCGTGTGGAATGACTCATTGTTTATAAACTGACTTCTAGCAACGAACAATTTATACGGAATGATAGGTCTATATGTATATCTATTCAATGTTTTCCGCAAACAGTGACATTGTAATCCTTCAAGTGATCAAATAGTTTGAGCACGAAGAATGATTAATCCATAGATATGTAATCCCAGAATGTTTACACATTGTTTAAATGTCTGCTTGCTATTGTACAATGTGAACGTTCATATCGGTTGATTTAATATAAGAAACACGTTTATTTTCATAGATTTGGACAGATTAGTACGTCGCCAAAATTAATTTACAAGTATGCCCATTGATTTTCTTTTCACGAATTCGGCAGCAATAGTGGAGATGGTCATTGAACAAATCTGTTCTATAAAAAATATTGCCTTATCTGATATATCCTTGATTTTTCACACGTTATAGAAATAGTCACAATACGGTGCGAATCTTTTGAATCTTGATGATGATAAGCAATACATGTGATTGTCATTGACAGTAATTCCATGTAAAGGAAATGGTCGATCTATTAAAAGTATCATTTTCTATCTTTGACTCCGGTTCAGATTCAACATGAAAACGGAAGTCCTTTATGTTGGAGAGCAAATAAAATTGAGAATGGAAATGTTACAGCTACTTACCCATTAACGAACCCATTCCGTCGTTAGTTAATAAAACTGAAAAATAACCAGATAAAGTATCGACATTTTAGAAAGTCCTTTCTGGTGAAGGTTTGAAGTAGCAATTGATCGATAAATTGATCGGTCTTCAACGCCACTTTCAACTCTACTGTGCTCTTCTTTGGCGGTCAGTTATAATTGTTTGAGGAAACCAGAGTATCCATAGAGATCTACTGACCTTCGGTAAGAATTGACAATCCTAGTCCATTAAGATTGTAGTAGAGCGCACCTGCCACGTGCAGGATTCAAAATTTGAACCTCAGTGTTGACAGGCTAGTGATACAGTAGTTTGACTACTTAGTCCACTTTGGTCTTTTGAAGAAACAAAGATTTGTATAAAATATACTGATTGCTTATAGAAACAGAACATATTATATTGCAAGTCATCTTTGGTGCCATTTTGAATAATGAGGATTTTTTTTCATTGCGTTCCTCAAATATGTGGCTGCATGTAACTTTATCAGTGTTGTCTCGTTCCGACCTTTTTCAGTACAGAAACTTTCAACCACACTGGACTAAATGCAGACGAAAACATATAATGATACCCTCGCTTTTAAAAAGTGGGGTTTACTGTTCAACCTCTGTCTGTCCGTCCGTCCGTCCGTCATCCGTCCTATGAATTTTTTGTCGCATCTTTCTCGAGAACTACATCATAAGGATTTCTGAAATTTGGTTCAGGGTTAATATAAGTCTGCTATACCGTGTGATGCGTTTTCAGATTCATCACTCAACAACTTACTTTTGCAGAACACTTACATATTTTAACACTATCAAAATTCTCCATATTTGGGCGGGGTATCATCAGTGAGTAGTAACTCGCAGTTTCACTTTTTGTATTTCTTTTTATGACATTAACTATAGGCTTCCATCTAGCAATCCAAAGTGTAAATTTAGACATATACAAAATGTAGAATTTGTAAACGTTAAAATCTAAATTCATCAAGCTCTAAAATTGCTGGAATTCAATGCGTGCATATCTAAAGTAGTCGTATAGTGTTCAGAACAAATGGTTAATTTTCAGAGAACACTCGTCAGTTTGACTATTTTATTTAAATGTAAATACATTTATGGGTTATGTTTCAATAGGGACTAATTATTTCAACATGGTGAAAACGATAAACAAATGTTGACGTTGTTAACATTCACTTTTAAGTTTATAATAAACAAAATATGTCACTATGTAGAATTCTTTCTTTATTTCTCATGTGAGCTCCTAAATTGTGTTGATAAATCTTAATCAACCTTGAATCATGTTAATATTAAGTGCAACGGACTCTTTTCATCCTTCATGTTAATAATGAGTTCAACAGACTGTTTTCATCCCTTGACTTCATAAAATAAGGTCAACGGTCTCCTTGCTATTCTTGATACAAAATGATACAGTAAATATTATATTTTCTAAATAATTGACAGCAGAGATTCATTGATTTTATCTGCAATTATATTGTAGTAATCAATATTCTGTTTCATTTGAAAAAAAGTCTCCAACATGTTTCCGATAAAAGTGTGTGTGTTCTTCCAACATACATGTAAATGTTTTGGACAAAGTGTGCTTATATTTCCCCAACATGTAATATGTGTCCGACAAAGTGTGATCACGTTACACCCACAAGGTATGACAAACTGTGTTACCTTACGTTTTACAAACATGTTTCCGACAAAGTATGTTCACATTATTCCGACACAGTGTGTTTTACATTCGATAAACTATATAATTAAACTGAGCATTTGGTAAAAGGGGAAAAATAAGTCAGTAGATTGAATAAGAGTCATCACCTTTCCAGCTACAATGTAGTTTGTTCTTGTTCGTTGTCTTTGACCAAACACGAGTAAATATCTCAGGTTTTTATGATATATATACTAATAGATTCTTACTTTGATACCAGTGAATTATCGGATTTATCCAAACAAGATAGTTAAATTAACAATTTAAAGTCTGAGCCTCGGCGAGTATTATATAACCACCTCGGTTGTCTAGTTGTAGAGTACGCGCCTCGAAAGGGAGATGTGGTAGGCTCAATTTGTTAAACCAAAGACTTGACTGTTCTCAAAGTCAGAATTAGGTGACACAACATCTTCTTGCGGACTGCTACTTTGTGAACAAACACTTTAAAATCCGGTTCAGCGTATCTATTAAGTGCAAAAAAGGTTCAGGTATTATATCAATTAGCAAGTTCTTGTTCTCGTCTTGATATTATGTAATATTTGCCACTGGACATGAAATAACCACATTGAAAAAGATGAAAAACATTTTTAAAGATTCTGTTAAGTAAATTTAAATTTTCATTTTTTTTTTGGTGGGGGAATAAAATTATATGATTAAATGCGTTGTGTGTCTGCAGTCTTCTTGCTTAGAAGCAAAAAATGACCACCGATTAAACTTGTATGAACCTGGAAAATATTTGAAAGAAAATAAAACACGTGAACAAAAACAAAAAGAGAGGCATTAATATAAAATAAGAAGAGAATTTCCATGAAACCATCATATAAACTAGTTTACTATATTCCTTATCTATGTAAATGACATAGCTGGTAAATTGAAAAGTCAAACTCGATTGTGTGCTGATGACAGATTCTTTTCTCTTTCCAGTAATAGAAGCTGTCTTAAACAGCGATTGTGAACAAAATCTCTTCATGGTCTAAAGTTTAATTCTAATGAGAAAACAGCTGTAATAGTTTTGTTATACTTCGCCATATAATATTGATATTTCAAAATCAAGAAGTAGAATGTGTCTCCTGTCGTAAGCACTTATGACTTTTTCGATATCAATGGTAAATTCCGCACACCTATAATTTGATTTTAAATGTACCACGTCTTTTGATTGGCTGAAATTGTTCTGTCTATAAGCTCATAGACATAATTTTGTCATGTGACCGTGACAATATCAATTTACATGATTTACTCCTTGAAAATGGAATTAAGATTAAATTAAAAGGAATGACTGTAAGATGTTTTCTCTCAAATTCTTAATGAACAAACAACCTAAAAACATGTGATGCACACTTTTATATAATCCGCTACCACATTTTTATATTATTCAGAAAGAAAAACAATATTAGTCTTGATTCCTTTAATAATTTAATTTTGGATGTAACACGTCTTCTTATTGGCTGAAATTTTTGGCTATCAGCTCATAGACATAATTTTGTTATGTAACCGTGCTATCATCGACGTTTTTTTTTTTATGATTAACTCCCAAAATTGGAATTTAAATGCAGATCTGTGCCATGTTAATATTACGCCTTATCTCGCATGCAGATGTGGCCACCCTATTGAGGATCGTATTAAATATTTTATCGAGTGCCCTTTCATGCAATAAACATATTGTTTGTTTGGTTTTTTATATCTAGAAAGATATGCTTTATCAAATGAGCTTCTATAAGCTGGAGATGGTAACCTTACATTTCAGCAAAATATCCAATTTTTATAAATCTATACAATTTTATATAAAAATTAGGCAAAATTTCAGAAAATACAATAAAATGCTGGATTCTTAGTTCCTTTCACTTTAATCCAGTCCAGTCTCCTTTTTTTATTCCAAATTAATTTGGTGGGATTTTTATCTTTTTTTTTTTTTTTTTTTGTTGTATTATATGCATTCCTATTATGTTTTCATAATTAAAGGCCTTTGAACTTCTATTTGTGTAGGAAGAGGACATCACTAATGGTGTTACAAATAGTGTTTAGTACCTTAATTTTGTTACTTTTGCAAATAAATTATATCTAGAGTAAAACCATAGGTCATCGTACGACCTTAAATAATGAGCAAAAGGCAACACCGTAGATTAGATCGCAGTACCAAAAGGATATCTCTTGACAACAAATCGATCCGCATAGAGTTTTAATCTAATAATCGTTGATCGCTATATGAATGTGTTGACAATAATATGATAAATAATGTTTTTGCAGGTGTGAAACTACTAGAAAATTGGCTGACAGAAGTTTGTAACTCCTAACGATGAATTTTACCACCTATGATGGAAATAATGAAATTAGTATTCCAACTATCATCTTTTACTAATATCATCTGTCTCACTTGTCTTAAATCTCTTAGCAGTTCATGTTCTCGTTTAAAACGTGAAGTTGCGTTTACTGAAGTTTAAGAGTCTTTCACTGTTTCTCAGCGTCAGCAATTTGACGACAAGTTTAATGTGCATAATTACAGGAGTTCATAATATGATTTTGACGTTACATAATATTGATATCCCGTACGTTTGTTTCGTTTCGACGTTAGTGATTTCCATTTGCACGTCTTGTTCTTTAGTTCAGGTGTTTTCATATGCCTAGAGCGATACCTAGCAGTCTGCCTCTAAACGCAAAGAAGGACGCGTCATCTTACTTGTGTTTATATATTCCACTTATAGGTATTATAATCTACAACAGCATTCTCTTTACTTTAACTGGACGAACTAATTCTACTTCCTGTAACATTGAAAAGATTTTCGCTGAAAAAATTTGGATTTATTTGCTGTCAATGATATCATGTCGACTTTGTATTTATGTGTTAATTCTTGCTGTTTACTTGATTGTTTTGATACGACTACGAAGAGAAATACATATGTTAGAACACGAAAGTGGTATATCAGAACAACCAGCGGTCAGTGCAAATATAAAGAGTTTTCAAGCATGTAAAAGTTGTCAACAACCGGAAGTAAAACGACAAGTTTCAAGCGTTCGGCTGAATCGGTTTAAGCGATCAATGGTTACTCTCGGTCTTATTTTACTGGTAGAAACAGTAAGTGTGTTGCCGTCACTGATAACGAATATTGTGTTTGTTAGTACCAAGGACATAACATTACACCGAGTGACAGAATATACAAACATTCTAGTATTGATCAATGCCCTAGCAGATCCCATCATTTACACACTTTGCATAAAAGAGTACCGAACTGAACTGAAATGTTAAAAGTTATCGCGGATGGTATTAACCTAAATAATTCAGTCCCTCCCGTAATCGATCTCTCCACAAATGAAGTAATCGTAGATCAGCAGAATATAACGACTGAATTAATCGGGTTAGGTTGGAATAGGAAACAACAAGGAACACCGAAGCTGGTTCCCTGTGGTTAATGTGTTTAACAAGAAGAGTGATTCAGATACCCGTATTTTACAAGGAGAAAACCAGCCCAGTTACTCTTACGTCTTGTTCATGTTCAACTGATATATTAGCTTATCGATCATACTCAAACATACATCGCATGGCCTTCGTTACATGTATATGTATATTTTACTACTGCTATATATGATGATTACTATGTTATAATTTTACACTGTGTATATATTTGTGTTGTATTGTTTATACGCATTCAAACCTTCGGGGTAAAATATGCATTTAAATAATAAATTAATTAATTAATAAATTTATAAAAATATTTAGATTAGTAAGAAAATATCAAACGGGCGATATTTTGCATCATTAACGAGAACAACTAACTACTTGTTTGATTCTGATCAAAATTTAACCCTGTCCCTACGATCACATCAGGTCAATCTTTCATCAGGCTTAAACTGACTTTCACATTTCGATTCCCCAAGAAACCGCTGGGTCAGCTGCAAACTATTCAGATATAATTTGATTCATAGAAGATCTTTTCTTTTAAATAAGGCTAACATCTTGGTGACCCGTCAGATACTGATTGGGAAAATTTTCATTTTAAAAATAATTATATTTGGTAGGAATTACTTTGAGACAACTACCATAATGATTTAAGAGAAATGATGTGAACAATTATTATAACTTTTCTTGTATTTCAGATCCCCGTACGGTCTTTAACAATGAGAAATTCGTACACTGTGTAAAATAATGTATGCACACAATCGGAGTGAAAAATGTGAAACAATTCGAAAGCGAAAACCATTGGCTTCATGCATACTATGCATACTACAATAATTACATAACATGTTCGTTTAATCCGTACTTTTGATTGGCTTATAGTGATCGCGAGTCATTCGCAAATTTTGTTCTATTTCTTAGGAGCACCAACATGAGGAATGGTGTTAAAGAAGATATTTTGCACACTGTATCGCACAGATTTAATGTGAGCATTTGCATACCCTGTAGATATAAAAAAAATGTAATGCTACTGTTTTGCAATTTAAAAGATTTGTAAAAGCGTTGATCGTGCGTACATTGTAAGTATGAAGCGCTTTTCATACGAATACATTAATATGTATCTATAAGATAATCATATACATGTACTTGTACGAAACTGTTTATAGTGAAATGTTTTATGGATACGAATCAGCATCTTGTACATTTTAAAGATATAACTACTCAATTTGTTACATTTATTGAAACTATTATCCTAAGCAATTATTAGGCAAATAAAAGTTAGTCAACATTTTGCAACGTACGTCATTAAAGTCTTAAAGTACATACTTTATTATATTAATCTACAACACTGGGAGTGTTGGTAAAGGTTGAACAATAGTTAGACAATAGATCTAATGTATCATCAGTATATTAGAGGAAAATGGTGAGAATGTCAACAACTATTATCTGTTATGCTAAAATAACGAGGTCCGATTTGTAAACTGGCATAACATAAAAACGACGAATCAAATAATTCAACTTTATATTTAACTAATATAGGGCAGTGGTGTTGATTAAAATTACACCGATCCAGGCCCTTTGTTTTCCACATAGTTAATATTACTAATAATTAAAAGTTTCGGGTCGAATCCGATACCGATACCAATAGTATAATTTTATGTCATATATAGTTTCTGGTTGCATGTATGTATGTTCTGTATCTTAAATAGGAGCACCACCATTGCTTATGGTGTATAGGAGGACAATTAACACACTGTATCGGTACATTTTTATTTGTGCATTTCCTGCCCAATTGTCGGACCTGGCCGTGACGGGTCTTACTACCAGAAAGTTAACTTTCCCCAAAAACAGTAGTAAGAACCCAGGATGAGTTCAAACAGAAAGATTTTGAAATCAAAGAAAATATGCACCTTTTAATTAGCACGACTTTATCAAATGACAATACGAATACTAAAAACAGGCTGTTATATGACCTATAATTGTGGTTTCTTTTAAATATTGTGACTTGATGGAGAGTTGTCTCTTTAGCACTCATATCGCATCTTCTTATTTCTAAAAATCAGGCGAAGGTACTTTAATTTAGTCATAGACCCGCAATGTAACGGGTGTGTTATAGTTATATCATAAGCCTTCAGCAATGAGCAAAACACATGCCGTATAGTAAGCTGTAAAATGCCCAGTCGTGACAAAATGTAGGAAAACCTTATTCGTGATAAAACAATAAACGAGAAATAAATTTAATAGATATCGACCAGCAACAACACTTAAAAACAAGTTCAAATCTAAGTCCAAACTGAGAGCTCCCAACCTTTCTCCTAACCTGTAGGGACAGTGATGTACCAGTACAACATAACAGAATATAAAAATCAATTTGAGAAAACTGAAATCAACTCATCACATGGACACGAAAAAAGCATGAAGATCCATTCCAAGAGTACCCGCAGTTACTGAAAGATAGTTCAAAACAAATTTCAATAAAGGAAAAAAATTTTTTCTAGATTAGAAAATCAGTCAGTGCACATCCAATGAATTTAGTTTATAATGTCATAAATACCGCCTCGGAAGTGTCGTGGTAGCGTGCCAGCATCGTGTCGTGTGTTTGATTCCCGGCCGGTTCATCGAAAAGATTTTAAATTGTTTAGTTGCTGATACACTGATATAAGCACGTGACATTTAAGAGAAAGAGGAAAGCCTGGTCCGCTCTAAGTCTGAAAATTGAACTATGATGTCGAAAATTCGCCTCGGCTTGTCGATCTAGTACATAACCAATTTCTATTTGCTGCTTCTCTGCTAAGCACATGGAACTAAGAGTAATAGCAAGGACTGGTCAGCTAGTAGTCTAAAATTGAACTATGACGTCGAAAATTTGTACCAGCTTATCGATCTAGCACATAAAAGTCAGGTCCATATGCATATCGAATTAACAAATTATCATCAAAGGCATTAAATTTGTCATTTGGGCGTCAAACTTGAATTATATTAAAATGTTTCCAAAATTTTATACTAAAAGAAGTCGATTTTTCTTAAACTGCAATAGTTGAAATAACAAAATCAGAATGATTATACGAACTCTTTTAACATTATATCAATTTTCATTCAATTTGATAAAAATTCCCACAGGCGACAATAACGTACAAAATTAAAGCTGATGCGTGTCTCTAGACAAAACTAAAATTGAACAAAGTATACAAAAACACAGATAAAACAATATTTAGAAAGAATGCATTAGTAGTGTGAAAACACCGTTAGCTAATAATCGATACTACAATACATTGCTCACATAGTAATATTTCTATGCAACTGTACATCGCATACAGAAAACATACTATTTAGTTTAGACTTTTGGAGAGAAAACAGTGTTGTATTTGATGCATATTAGTCACAATGTCTGTGCATGCAATAACCAACATGAGACTAAGTAAGAAATATGAAAACAATTTAATCAGCAACACAACAATGGTCGACAAGTGTACATCAGTTAGTTGACTTAAGGATGTAGTCAGGTCAGTTTTAGGAATTTTTGTCTGATGTTCGAACTCCTTGGGTTTTTCCTGCGATACAGGGTAAACTATTTTGCCCCATCTCGACCACTATTCTTTTCATAGAAGACATCAATAGCTCATAAACGGTCATTTGCAAAATTTAGGCAGACTATTTCTTTTCTTAATATTTGAGACCTAAAAATGCCATTGCTAAATATAAGGTAAAGTCTGAGTTAGCTTTTTCCCGCCATTTTAAAAAAATCTAATATCTCAAAAGGAGTTCCATAACCTATCAATATTTTAGCCTATTTTGTTCCTTATCTAATGCTCTTCTGATTTATAATATCAATTTTAAATTATAGATCTTCTTTATTATTTCACCTGACTATATCCTTAAGTATTATTACTCTATGATGCATTTCTCCACGGCCTGTCATAATGTTTCATACATATCTCGTTATCAAGGTACCATGTTGTCTCGTTCAAATTCCATTTGATTGTTTCCTTGCAAGAGGATGATTGTTGTCTATGTCGTTTATCGTTCAATCATTTATCTTTTGATTTAACAATTTTGTCTATTTTTCCTTCGACTAATTTTTTTTTTTCATTAAAACCCCACCCCACCCACCCCTTCCTAATCGGTGCCTTCTTCTCTACATGTTCCCCTCAATAAGGCTTGGGAAGCTATTTACTTTACGCCTGTACAAAATGATGTATGCATACTACATCTAGTAATAATAAGAATGAACATATGTCAATGAAACAGCAACCCAAAGTCACAAGAAAAACAAACATCTCGTTCATCTACATATGATAACATTACATGACTTTGTATGTTTCATTAGAATCCGTAATTGTGATTGGGTGACAACAATCGTGAGGCACTCCAATGTTATATTTTATTGCCGTATCAAAACAACAGCTATGACTGCACGTGCTATCCGTAACATGTATAATGTTGAAATAATGCATTGAAAATAAACGCAAAACTTGATCATGTTGATATAACGGTTATTTTCAAATTAAAATGAATATATATATTGATTAAGAGGCAATGTCAGAGAAAACCAGGCAGAACTTGAAAATCTTGTTCGAAAAACATCCTTTGCATTGTTTGCACATTGTTTTGTAGGAAATGTCATTTTAAACAGTCATATTGGGTTAGTATGTTTAGAAATTTTACATAAATTTGACTGCTTATATAGTGAAATACAGGTATTAATTTCTCAACAAAATAGCAACAAAATAAAAATTAACTGGCAGTCTGTCTAAGAACCAGGTAAATTCTTTAATTTCCAAAACACGGCACATTTGAAATATTTATCTCATGCACAAAATATGATACCTTAAGTCAATCAAAATAGAAATGTATAATCAAATTTTAGAAAATTACTTGCAGTATTATGTATTGGCACCCGTACAACCCAGGGATATGCTTGAGGAAAAGGTTCGGTGTGCACAGCCCTCTCACAAAGGAAGACAGCCATATCAATTAACATCCAGATGAGCAGGCCCTCTTCTTAGTTCTCCGGAAACCGTGTGCCAACACTATTTACATATAATCAAAAGATTAGTGTAAACATATAATATCATATTCATTTTAGACATACACCATTCTCTCTCCCTCTAGTTTTATAGTGAAACTGAAAATGTTTCAGGTTGAACATGAACATAATAGCTATATAAAAGGGAATCTCATATTTTGTACAACTTCATGTTCGCCCTTGGTTTAATCGCCCTAGTAAATGTTTGCTCTGGGTCCTTTCGTCTTGTATTTTATTTATATTATGTTTTCTTGTTGTATAATATATTATTTGAAAATCTATTAAATTAAATGCGTGTTAAAAATTTCGTCGAATAATATGTTATGTTATATTGCTGCTGTCGTATAACTATTTTCATTTGCCTTGAAGTGAGTAAACATACAAGGCATTTAATATTAAACAACTGAAAACCAAGTTGTCTTGTTTTTATTGATTATTTGTTATTTTACTTTTTATGAGTATTTCCCAACCCAGTGGAAATACTGAAAAACCTTGGTTTTACTGGGTAATACTGGGCAATACTGGTTAATATGAAATACTGACCTATTTTTACATTTCAAAGTATTGCTACAGTGTATTTAATTTTAACATTTGCATTTTTTCTTTCAGATTTACATACATGCAAAACATATCTCTGTTTAAAAGTTTTTTTTTTATAATTTAACATATTTTAGTGACGAAATTGAAAAGTAATACTTTTATCATTTTGAAAAGTGAAAATTGAAGAGCGCTGGCAAAATCACTAGTAAGCATATTCCATCTGAGATTGTAAAGGGGTATCTGCACGTAAGAACGCAAAATAAAATTGCCATTTCACGATGAACGAACAATTAAAAATCCTTGCACGTTGATCTTTTACCGATTTCACGAAACACGGTGAATAACGAACCTTTTCACGGCTGCACGTAAATAGAAATGGCAAAACACGTTGCACGAAAATAACCCTTTACCACCCTCTTTGAACATAAATTTATATATTGGTCCCAGTGTCAACCAGCATGTACCAAATTCAGTGGTCGCTTCCTTAGTGGTTGGTTAGTAAACATCCAATCATAAATATTTCAATCTGACAACCAAAACATTACATTAAACTAAAATCATTAACATGAACTGTGAATAAATTATGATTGATATGGTCATAATTATAAATTAACTGTTTACAAAACTTTGAAATATTAAGGCTTTTCTAGCTCAGGAATAGATTACCTTAGCTGTAAAACTTTTAGGAATTTTTGGTCCTCAATGCTCTTCAACTTCGTACTTTATTTTGCCTTTTAAACTTTTTTTGATTCGAGCGTCACTGATGAGTCTTTTGTAGACGATACGCGCGTCTGGCGCAAATACAAAATTTCAATCCTGGTATCTATAATGAGTTTATTTGCTTATTTACTTAGTTGTTTTCCTGGAATTCGCAGGATTGTTGATTAAAAGATTCGACTTCAGCAAAGTTCAATCAGACAGATCGTATTTTGATGCCAATATTGCTCACCTGAGTAGGAAGATCAACATGTTTGTAGCGAAGGGACATAAGGAAAGAGCATTTCTTCAAATTGACCAACCTTTCAGTAGAGAACAGAGACAACTTAGCCTGTATTCTTGGAGAAATTGCATTTGACATGTTTGAACTTAAAGAACAGATATGATCAATCTGAAGGACAGACAAAATATAAAGTCATGATAAATATGAAATGACCTGATCAAATTGGATTCTGTAAATATAGGAATAACCTGTATGTGAGGTTTAAAATTTTCAATATTGAGATTGGTTGAGTATCGCAATAAGAATAACTTGCATTCTGAAATCTGATAAATATATTTGGATACGCTTTTCCCGAATAAGCATAAATTCATCTCTTATTTTGGCCAGTAATTAAAAAGCATGATAATAAAAGAATGCAATAATTTCTGATTGTTTCTTTTGTTTTTCTTTTGAAATCTGTTGCATGTTCATTATGACTTACACTTTTTGATTATAATCCAAACTGGGTTTTTGACAAGAATTTTGTGTGGGATATTCTTAAATAAGTATATTTAGAGTATAAGATATATTGCCATGAATTTGTTCCAACATAATAAGAGCATATAAGTGCATAACACAAAATAAAGTAAGAAGATTTGGTATAATTGTCAATAAAATAAGTATCCAACAGTGTCCGAATTCAGCCAAATCACATTTTGTAAGTAAATCCTGGCTGTTCTTCACGAATATTTGATAGTTGAAAATTTGCAGTACAATGTAAAATTTTAGATTTTATATCAAGAGCAGTTTTCATGAAATTGAAATAGTGAAAACTATGGGTTTTACATGTTTTATGGTAACCTCCTTTACTTGTTGCTTTGGAAATATCACATAGCCCTGTGTCAATGGGACCCACATCTTATTGGTCTGAAAACTTTTATTCTTTAAAACATGCTATTCAGATGATTTCTGCAAGTTTTAATCAACATCTGAGACTTTCATGTTTTAGTCACCGCCTGATCCTTAGGCAGACTGGCACTTTATATACATATTATAATTTACAAGACTGAAAATATAGCATTAATGGCCGGAGATATGGATATGAGGGATTATTAGCCATACGTGAGGAGTTTTCGATGATTGAGTAGGAAATCATGCAGTCTGCACCTATCTTAAAACAGTACTTGGTATATCATCGACATTAAAGAAGGATCTAAATGACATAATTCTGTGAATTTGGAAAACTGGAAAGGCGAATCACTTTAAAGCAGATGATAGATATAAAATAATTCTTTGCAACAGTTCTACCAGTTGGAACAGATAATAGTTCTATTTTATAATGAGCTGTAAAGGGGTTCCTGCGAATGGTAAATAATGGAAGTTTGAAATTATTTCTGGGATAAATCAAAGGCATCAACCAAATCATTTATAAGATGTAATGAATTTTACTAAATATACTTTACAAATGTCTTTTAATGGAATCAAAATCAAATTCCTGTTGGAAGTTTCCAGGCATATTGTTATTTGAAGCCGCTTTATTTTGAAAAAAGAATCTAGATATCACTTACCAATGTCAATGTTTTCCTTACTGAGAATCATGACGTCATTCTATGATTTCGTAAAATTCTTTCATATTCAAAATTTTTAAAAAATTAGAAGATGTGGTATGCTGGCCATTGAGACAACTATCCTCGATATACCTAACAGACCATACATGTATGATCATGTCACATTCTGGATGTACATTGTACATGTAAGCAACTATACATTTGTACATGTTGTAAATCAACGTTCATGCTTTACGTTGCCATATGGTCTTCAGCAATGAATAAAACCGATACTTCGGACCAAATATTGGTGATACATGTATCATTTGCATGTTCCGTTTTGCAATATATATAGCAAGTACATTCAGATTGTTGCCATTGATATATGTGATACATAATTTATATATCCCCATTTTAACTATTGGAAATCGAATCTGAGGAAGATACTGATTAAATACATATGAACGTAGTCAGAATAGTCATACATGTTTATGACACAAACATTAAGCTTAATTAATTAAAAGCAGGAACAAATTATTTCTTTTTAAATGATGAGAGTCAATTTAATTTTTTTTCTGTAATTGTGTATTGCTACATGTACTTGACCTAATGGCATCTGAGAGACTGCGAGACTGAGAAAGAACACACATTTTCAATCTCTTATTGCATATTTTAAGAAATACAAATTGTAAATCAAATTTATCGATATTTATAGATTCCTAACCCACTTCTGAGATGGGATCTTTTAGGACGACATTACGTGTGTATGTCAAATCTGTTGTGTATTGTCATTCGTCATGTTCGTGTTCTTAGCAACTAGATTTAGACATTTGACATTAGGGTTTCAAACTTTCAACACATAGTACAAAACATCAAAACTGCCAAAATATCCTCGTTTTGAGAACTTGTCATTGATATTTACACTGTAGATACATATATGAGCATGATGAGCATTTAAGGTCAAATACATAAAGTTAGACGTGTTAATTAAATCATAATTGACCTTCTTTCAACACTAAAGTGTTCATTTTATATGTTAACCTGTTCATTCATCAATAAAATAAACATAATTTTGAAAGGTTTGAATAAGTTTACTATTTTGCAACTTTAGGGACCAAATCATACCGCCTCCTTTTCATTCATTATAATACTAGATTAAATATGTGAATATCAAAAGGTAAAAAATTTCACATACAAATGCATGACATATAAACTTTGAAACATAAATGCGAAAGATGAATATGATGCTATGAAAAGGAATGAGGCTCAAGATTCATTATATGGTTTATGCCCTTCATTACAAACGGTTCTGACAGAAAATTTGAAATCTAAATGAATTAATTCATTCAGGGCTTTACTTCAAGGTTTCTTGAACTTGTTCCTACTAGACAAAATATCTCAGAAATACAAGTCATAAGTAAGGAAAGTTCAGCATATCATACATGTATATACACTGTAACCCGATAACAGATACAAATGTACATGTATTTAGAAAAAATGCAAAATATATTAAAATGGAAATCTACAATGTTTCTTTCATGTGCAATATGATTTAAAATTTAATAAGTAATGTAATAAGATGACAATAGATCATTATATGTTTTCCATTTTTCTTAAGATAAGAAAATAATTAGTTAGATTTTAAATACAATTTTCCAAATTTAAATTCCAAGATTACCTTATAATCTGTTATTTCTTTTAAACAGGTAAAAGATACATCAGATGACACTGACTTAGAAGAGACTATAAGAGAAATGAATTAACTTGTTAAAGTTAACCTTCTGGATATAAAAATGAAATGTTAAAGGTACCTGTACATCTTAATTAAGATAAAGTACCATATAAGAAAAAGAATATGGTATCTTAAATCCAGTATACTAGACATTACAACAGTACATACAATGCAAATCAGAATAAGAAAATACAACATCAGAACTGTTAAACATTATGAGGGTCGGTGTGTATTGTTAAATCATTATGTAATTCATGTCAGAATAAAAAAGCACAGATAGCATAAAAAAAAAAATCAAGAATGAGACCATGTACTCCAGACATGCCAATTATAGGCAATCATACAACATCTCCTTATTTTTATACAGAAGGGTTTCAGTCTCCTACTACAAATGTATTTGAATTCCTGAATGTGAGATCCTCAAAATAAATAATAGATTAAACTTGAAATATGTGTACTGTATTCATGTTATACCTTAAATTTTAATTGATTTTATTTTATATCATTGAAAACGTCTTCCAGCAAAGTACTGATGTATTAGACGAGTGACATTAACCTTAAAATTTTATTTTTAATGCACCTACCTAACAAACGGCTAAATCATATACCATTCGAAAGCATATCATCTGTCCTATCTTTTTGTCCGGTCGTCAAATATTCGTACGGTGCAATTTCCGTCAAATCACGATGAAAGGTCAAGGTCGCACACTTTCGAATTTTCAAGATGTCAGCATTTTGCATAGTCTGTCTTCTGAATAATAATATTTTCTATGGAAACATGAAAATCTGTTAGAACAGATGTTAACAGTCACTAATTAAACGCACTTTAAAATATTAATGGCGGATTTTAATAAATAGCGCAGTTTTTAGAAATTCCAGTAAAATGATAAAATTTCGTTAAAACCCAAATTTTTGTCTGTTATTCAGTTGTTATTCACCATAGAACCAAATAACATATTTTATCTAGTGCTTAGGAAGTTTTTGACGTTATCAAATTACTGCAATTACCCTTCATGCTAACTACACAGGCAATTGTAGCTACTCGTGCAGTTGCCCAAAATACCACCATCTGCAAAAAGATAGCTTATTTAGCTGTTCTATGTTAACACAATTTGTATGTAGTCAATATGAGATAAAAAAAAATAAAATCTTTAAATTGCAAAAGTGTTTTAAGGATATAATACACGCGAGATTCGTTTTTACAGGGACACTAGGAGCAAAACTTTGATATTTCAATATGTATTTTAGAAAACTTGTTTTCTTGCTGTCTTCTACTTCATCATGAATTAACTAAGGAAGTAAAAGCTATTATAAGCTGACAAACTTAAAATTTTATTTGTGCCAAACTTATCAAGCTAAGTAATTTCTTGAAATACATGTAAACTAACACATATCTTGCAAATCTATTTATTAATTTGACAATTCTAGCAGTTCGCTATAACTACACTTTCATTTCCTGAGTAGTTAAAATATAAGTACACTGTAGTATAAAGATGATTGATTGATTGTTGGTGTTTAACGCCACTTTCGGCACAATTGGCTACTAAATAAAATTGAGAATGAAAATGGGAATGTGTTAAAGAGACAACAACCCGACCAAAAGCAGATAACATCCCAAAGCCACCAATGGGTCTTCAACACAGGAAAAAACCTGCACCCGGAGACAGGTTAAGCTGGCCCCTAAACAAAAATGTGTACTAGTTTAGTAAAACGGACTCCACACTAAACCCCGAAACGTATAAATGAACAAAAGTCAAAAAAATACAAGATTATCAAAGGTCCGAGGCTCTGACTTGGGACAGGCGCAAAAATGCGGAGTGGATAAAAATCTCAATTTATTAGTACGAAATTACTGTGTAGGTGTCACACAAAAATTCAACCAATCAGCATCAATGGCCTTTTGTAAAAGTTGGCAACCTCTAAACAAACAAAGCAGTTTTGATGTAGATGTTGTAAATTACTACAGTTACATGTTACAACTAAATTTTCTTAATAAAACTGATGTATTAATATGCATTCAAACCCTTTTATTCTAAATTCAATTGCCTATGGTTTTGTATTAAAATCTAATTGTAAATTACCACACAATATTCTCATTTAAGACATTCACACTGCATGAAATGATGCATTTAATATGAAATTAAATGCATATTTTATGCATATTAAATTTCAAATTGAAAAAATTATATGCATTTACTTCACTGGAAAATTTCTAATTTAACATAAGTTTAAACTAAATTTAATAAAGCAAATAAATTCCCAAATTTCAACCTAGTTTAAAGATATTTTAAATCTGAATAAATTTCAAATTTGAAGAATTTTAATATAAATTAAATTTGAATAAATTTCAAATTTAAAGAATTTTAATATAAATTAAATTTGAAGAAATTTCAAATTTAAAGAATTTTTGATATAAATTAAATTTCAATAAATTTCAAATTTAAAGAAATTTTAATATAAATTAAGTTTGAATAAATTTCAAATTTAAAGAATTTATAATATAAATTAAAGTTGAATAAATATAGAATTTAATTAGAATTAAATTTCCAGTATAATAAAAAAATAAATTCAAATAAATTTCAAGATTATATTATGAAATATTTTTAAAAGTTAATTATATGTAAATTCAAATAAATTTCTTGTTTTGTTTAGGACTAATTTAGATTAGAACTTCCATCAAATTTAATACAATTTAAAGTCAACATAAATCCTGTATACCTGAGGTACCTACAAAACAATCGTGGAAATAAAAATTAAGAAAAGGCAGAATTTTTCTCTCTACTTGATTTTTTTTACTGGTAGATGGGTGTGGGTTTTTTTTTTTTTACTTTAACTCAAATATCTGGTTTGGAAATTTGGAAATATCTTATTAAAGAAAAACCGAAATAAAGAAAAAGGAAAATTCAATGATTACAACTTTGAAGCTATTGAAACAAATCATGGATCCTCCAACTTTTCTTATCCATATTTACAAAGTATAAGACTTGAAAGGCATGGATTGTTCCTCTGTTTAATAACAGTAGAATGATATTTGTGGTTTAAAATGGCAATGTGCAAATGTATGATTTGTCGGTACCATTGAAGCCTGTAAAGATGAAACTACAACTATAATCCAAAGAATATAAGTCATTCATTTGCAAAGCTAAATACCAGTTTGTAAGTATGTCTTTACCTATATGTAAATAATGCCAATGCCTCTGAATTTATATAAGAACTTGAAGGTTTAGAATTTAAGACATACAAATAACACAAAATCTAGATATAAACTACAGGACAAGGCTATCTCTATGTGTGATTTGGATTTTACAATATATATTACAGGAGATAACAAAACTTTTGGACAAAGCATTATCATACACAAAAATTTCCTGCATTTTCTTATTGTCATCCTGTCTTGGGCATAGTTATTTTTTCACTTCTAACCAGGTTAGAATAATAAAAAACAATTTTGAATTATCTCCCTTTGTATATACTTCAATAAAAGAAACAAAGTCTTTATCAAATTAATTTTATTCAGATACTGACAAAACAGAGTTGTTTTGAATATCAATAAAAAAACCAACTATCAAAATGTTTGTTATATCAATGAACTACAATTTTACTATGCAAACAAATATAAAAATACACTTTTTTCAAAAATAAGTTCAGTTCTACATCAAATTCAAACAACTTAATAAAATAGTGGTATGTGGCAAAGCAACATGCTTACTAGTTAAGTTTGCCTTTTCAGAATCATTACAATAGGGTTATAACAAATAGCAAACATAAGAAGCTTTTTTTCAAGTTTGGCATCATAAAATATTTATGAATAATCTTCCTTGCTAGCATTATTTGTCAATCTAAAAAACCAAATACATCAAAAGCAAAAACAAAACAACAAACATAAACATAATTGCTAATTTCAAAACCAATGTGCTGCTCAAACATTAATTAAAATTTTATTGGATCTCATCCCAAATGCTGT